>CAUYLG010041127.1:0-67389 GCA_963573385.1 Cacajao melanocephalus | reverse complement strand
TAGTTGGGAGGCTGAGACAGGTGTATTGCTTGAACCTGAGAGGCTGTGTTTGCATTGTGGTAAGTTCGCACCATTGTACTCCCGCCTGGGCAACAAGATTGAAACTCCTTCTAAAAAAAAAAAAAAAAAAAAAAAAAGTTGTTCTGGCTCTAGGTAGTGCAAAGATTGGACTGTAATAGATCCTGGAATGTGCCACCCAGACACCACTTCAAAAATGAAGGACTGATTTCCTCAACATTTGCAAGGAGTGCTGTCAGTAGACAGCCCCCAGTTGCCAGCCTTTCCAAGAATTTCCTCAGCTGGGGAGAGCTACCTCACTCTAAGACACATCCTCTCTCCAGGATAGCCTATGTCTGATGTCTGATCATTATGTGAATATATGCCCTAGACCCTCCCTTCATAATCTGGGCCAAATTGGGAGGTCTATCCCAGCTTCAGAGTACCCTTTGGGATCAGCTTAGGCTTTTTAAAAATAACTGCATCACACCCAAACTTTATCCTCTGCCCAATACTTCTTTTTTTCTCTTCTCCACTGGTGTGAATTACAGAAGTCTTCCGCAATCAACTTTTTGCATGCTAATCTCAGTTTCCAAGACTGCTTCCCAAGAAGCCCAACTTAAAATACTAGGGTTGGTTTCCTCGTTTTCAATTTGAATAACCTCCTAACAAATTGTGGATGAATTGTCAGAGAGTTTGAAAGGTTTATGTTTTTGACTGGGCATGGTGGTTCACACCTGTAATCCTAGCAATTTGGGAGGCAGAGGCAGGTGGATCACTTGAGTCTAGGAGTTCGAGACCAGCCTGGGCAACATGACAAAATCTTGTCTCTACAAAAATAAATACAAAAATGAATACATAAATAAATAGCAAAAATTAGCTGGGTGTGGTGGTGCATGCTTGTAGTCTCAACTACTCAGGAGGCTGTGGTGGACGATCACTTGAGCCTCGGAGACAGAGGTTGCAGTGAGCTAAGACTGTGCTACCACACTCTAGCCTGGGCAAAAAAAAAAAAGAAAAGAAAAGAAAAGAAAAGAAAAAAAAATAAAGAAAGAAAAAAGAAAAGAAATTGATGTCACATGTCACAGACTCTAAGATAGAGGGGTTTTCCCAGATTATGCTGGTGGCCAAATGTAATCACATGGACCTATAAAATGGAAGAAAGCAGAATAGTGAGTCAGAGAGATGTGATTGATGAGGAGGTAGGAGAGATACAGAGCAAGAGAGGGACTCAACCCACCATTGCTGGCTTTGAAGGTCAAGGAAGGAGCGATGAGCAAAGAAATGAGTACAGCCTCTAGAAACTGGGAATGACCTTTAGCTGATAGCCAACAAGGAAACAGTCCTACAACCACAAGAAACCAAATTTTGTCAACAACCTGAATAAGCAGGAAAACAGATTCTTCCCTGGAATCTCCAGAAAGCCACATAGCACTGCAGACACCTCGTTTTTAGCCTGGTGAGTCTCCTGTCAGACTTTTGCCTCACAGAACTGTGAGATATTAAATTCTTATTGTTTTAAGCTGCTCACATGTAGCAATATGTTACAGTAACAATACAAAACTAATACAGAAATAAGATGGGACAGACCATAGATTTGGATGATCTTTACATGAGCTGTTTCAGAAGAGTGATGGCAATGAAAACTCAAATGAAGTAGGTTGAGTCAATTAGAAAGAAAAAGAATTATGAGCCACTTAACAATGAGAATACTTTCTAAGAAATGCATTGTTGGGTGAGTTCCTTGTGTGACCATCATTGAATGTACTTACACAAACCTAGGTGGTATAGCCTACTGTACACCTAGGCTATATGGTAGGGCTTATTGCTCTGAGGCTGCAAACCTGTACAGCATGTTGCTGTACTGAATACTGTAGGCAACTGTAACACAATGGTAAGGATTTGTGTATACAAACAAATCTAAACATAGAAAAGGTACATTCAAATTGTGGTAGTATAACCTTACAGGACCTCCATTGTATATGCCATCCATTGTTTAGCAAAATGTTATGAAGCGCACGACCGTACAAATAGACAATTATTTCAAGGGAAGCAGAGACAAAACACAAAGCAACGGGTTAAACCATGGGTTCAGGCCCTAGAGAAAGTGTTCACATTGGTAAAAAATAAGATTGGGTTCCCTAAGCAAGGAAGGATGTGCATTAATATGCAACACTCTTAGGCCACCTGTGGATTGCCACACAGGTCTACTGCTAATATTTGAAGGATCTGGGGAAAGGATGTAAATGAATGCTCATGGCCTTTGTGCATATTTCTCTGTATGAACACCTCAGCACAACTGTAATGGTTGTGGTCCAGGATCCTACAGGCAGAGAAGCCAACTGGCCACATTTCCTTCACCCTAAAGACACTTTGCCATGTGAGTGAGTAGAGTCCAGGCTTGTAGGAGTCCTACAGCCCACACCTCATGACAGGAGCCCTGGTTTCCTAGGTCTAAGGGAGGTCCTGCTCCAGGCTCTGGTAATTGTGTGCCAGTTTCTTCCCCTCTGATGATATGTGTATAGTGCAGTAGAAAATTTAGGGAAGCATCTTGTTACCAGTGCCATACAGGTGCTATATTAATTGGGAGACAAGTAAGCAGAACAGAAATCTATAAAGAAAACAGAAAGGAACAGAAAATGAGGAAGGCAAGCCCATTAGACTTTGAGAGACAGAAGAGGGACCGTGTGATATCCATGTTTGAGTTATCAGCACAACGCCTTCTTAGGTGGATGGGACAGCTTCTCTTTCCATTCCCAGCTTTATGCACTTTGCAGATACACCTTCCTCTTGGGGGAAGTACCAGGAAGTAAGATATCACCATTTCTGCAAACTCAGTGAGAGCCTGACATTCATTGGTCCATGTTTCTCAATTGGATGGGATTGAGTGGGATTAATGAGTCTCTCTGTGCCCTGATGTTTTGGTTCTTGTTCTGTTGGATCTGCACGTCCACAAATGGAGTCCATTGTCTTCTTCCTACTTCTCAGGGTAAGCTTGCCAAAGTAGAGCATCTATGCTATTCCCTCTTCCTGTTCCCACAAGAGGAGAGAGTCCTATAGTTTTTTCGCTGTGCAGCTTCTGCTCAAAGAGGGAAGAAATACTAGCCCCACTATCAGTCTCAGGTCCAAGCCATAGTTCTTTTTTTTTTTTTTTTTTTTGTTCAAGTGATTCTCCTGCCTGAGCCTGCTGAGTAACTGGATTACAGGTGTGTGCCACCATCTCTGGCTAATTTTTTGTATTTTTAGTAGAGATGGCATTTTGCCATGTTGGCCAGGGTGGTATCTAACTCCTGACCTCAAGTGATCTGCCCACCTCTGCCTCCCAAAGTGCTGGGATTATAGGCGTGAGCCACCGTGCCCTGCCCACGCTATAGTTCTTGATGAATTCTCTAAAAGCCAATTTTTAAAAAAACCAATTCACCAAAGGCTGATGCACTGAATGGCCCAGTCTCCAAAATTCAAGTCCTTAGAAGTCTGATTTGAGTCTTTTCTACAACTTTTATGTCTCTCTTTAACATGTTCATGCTTTCTTCTCAGTTTCCTGGACATATTTGTAATTACTATAATACTTTAATATCATTGGCTACTAATTTAATCATCTGTGTCATTTCCAGGTCCATTTACTGGTTGATTATTTAAATCTTCATTATGAGTTATATTTTTCTGCTTCTTTGCATGCCTGGCAATTTTATTTTCCAGTTTTATGGAGGTATGATATATAAATAAAAATTGTATGTATTTAAAGTGCACAACATGATATTTTGATATATGCATGTAGGTGCAAAGATTACCACAGCCAAGCTAATTAACATATAAATCACTTCAGATAGTTTTGTGTGTGGTAGACTTCAGATGCATTCTCTTAGCAAATTTCAAGTATACAATGCATATTATTAACTACAGTCACCACACTGTATATTAGGCCTCCAGAATTTATTTGTCTTATAACTTAAGATTGTACCCCTTGACCCATCTCCACATTTCCCCCACCCGCAGCTCCTGGCAGCCAGCATTTTACAGTCTGCTTCTATGAGTTTGACTTTTTTAGATTCCATGTATAAGTAAGATTAGGCAGCATTTGTTTTTCTGTGCCTGGCTTATCTCAGTTAGCATATTGTCCCTCAGTATCATCTGTTTTTGTTGAAAGTGACAGTTATTTTTCCTCTTTTAAGGTTGAATAATATTCCATTGCATATATGTGCGCCACGTTTTTTCATTTTTTTAATCCATTCAACTGCTGATGGACACTTAGGCTGATTTCGTATCTTGGCTATTATAAATAATGCTGCAGCTAACACTGGAGTATTCTATTTCCTTGCATATCTACCCAGAAAAGAGATGGCTAGACCATATGGTAGTTCTATTTTTAATTGTTTTATGAAAACACTACATTGTTTTCCATAATGGCTCTACTAATTTACATGTCCACCATCAGCCGACAAAGGTTCCCTTTGTCCCTATCCTCACCAACACTTGTTATCTTTTGTCTTTTTGGTAATAGCCGTACTAACAGGCGTGAGGTAATATCTTGTGTTTTTGTATTTGGGTTTTCCTGATTATTAGTGATGTTGAACACCTTTTCATATACCTGTTGGCCATTTACATATCTTCTTTGGAAAAATATCTATTAGGATCTTTTAATCATTTTAAAATTGAATTATTTGGGTTTGGTTTTGGTTTTTGCTACTGAGTTGTATGAGTTCCTTATATTTTTGGGGTAGTAACCCATCATCATATATATCAGCAGTCCCCACCCTTTTTGGCACCAGGGACCAGTCTTGTGGGAAACAATTTTTTCATGGACTGGGCCATGTCCATGAAAAAATTTTCTCAAAAATTTTCAGGATGAAACTGTTGCACCTCAGATCATCGGGCATTAGTGTCTCATACACAGAATGAAACCTAGATCCCTTGCATGTACAGTTCACAATAGGGCTAACACTCCTATGACAATCTAATGCCACCACTGACCTGAAGGGAGGTGGAGCTCAGGCCATAAAGCTCATTCACCTGCCACTCATCTCCTGCTGTGTGGCCTGGTGCTGAACAGGTCATAGACCTGTACTGGGGGGCTGGAGACTCCTGATATATATGGTTTGCAAATATTTTCTCTCATTTTGGAGGTTGTCTTTTCATTTTTTAAATTATTTCATTTGCAGAAATTTGTAGAGAAACTGTTTCGTTTGATGTAGTTTCGCTTACTTATTTCTGTTTTTGCTTTTGTTACCTGTGCTTTTGGTATCCTGATATTCAATCAAAATTGCCAAGATAAATGTCATGGAACTTTTTCCTGTGTTTTCTTCCAGGAGTTTTATGGCTTCAGGTGTTAGGTTTAAGTCTTTAATCTATTTTTACTTCATTTTTGTGTTAAAGAACCAATTTCATTCTTCTCCATGTAGATATCCAGTTTTTCCACACCGTTGATCGAAGAGACTGTCCTTTCTCCATTGCGTAGTCTCAGCACCTTTGTCAAACAGTTGATTGTGTATGTGTGGGTTTATTTCTGAGCTCTCTATTCTGTTGCATATATCTGCTTTATGCTGGTATCATATTGCTTTGATTAAGATAGCTTTGTGATAGAATTTGAAATCAAGAAGTGTGATGCCTCTAGCTCCATTCTTCCTCAAGATTGCTTGAGCTACTCAGGATCTATTGCCATTCCATATTAATTTTAGGATCATTTTTTCTGTTTCTTTGAAAAGTACCTTTGGAATTTTGATAGGAATTATACTAAATCTGTAGATTGCTGACATGATTTGTCCTACCCAAATCTTATCTCGAATTGTATTCCGCATGTGTTAGGGAGGGACCTGGTGGTAGGTGATTAGATCATGGGGGCAGTTTCCTCCATGCTGTTCTCATGATAGTGAGTTCTCACAGATCCGACGGTTTAAAAGTGTGGCACTTCTCCCCTCGTGTGGTCTCTCTCCTGCCATCGTGTTAGACATAGCTTGCTTCCCCTTTGCCTTCCACCATGATTGTAAGTTTCCTGAGGCCTTCCTAGCCATGCAGAACTGAGTCAATTAAACCTCTTTTCTTTATAAATTACCCAGTCTGAGGTAGTTCTTTATAGCAGTGAGAAAATGACTAATATAATAGCTTTGGGTAGCATTGGTATTTTAATAATAATAATTCTTCCAATTCATTGATATGGGATATATTTTCATTTCCTTGTCTTCAATTTCTTTCATTTATGTTTTAGAGTTTTCATAAATAGTTCATTAGTATAAATAGTTCACTTCCTAGGTTAAATTTATACTTAATTATTTTTTCCTTTTTGTTACTATTACAAATGGTATTGTTTTCTTAATATCTCTTTTTCTAATAGGACATTTTAAGGACTTTATCTCTTTTTTGATCCTTTATTGTCAGTATATGAATATGCTACTGATTTTTGTATGTTGATTTTGTATCCTGCAACTTTAATGAGTTATTTATCAGTTTTTGACTAAAAGTCTATTTTGTCTGACACAAATATAGTATTATCCTCGCTCTCTTTTGGTTGCCATTTGCATGGAATTGTTTTTACCTTCCTTCACTGTTTCAGCATATGTATGTCCTTAAAGTTTGATGAGGCTCTTGTATGGTTGAGTGTTGTATTTTAATCTATTCAGCCATTCTATGTTTTTTTAATTGAGAAATATAATTTATTTACATTTCAAGTATTTATTGATAGGTAAAGACTTACTATTACCATTTCATTAATTATTTTCTGGCTGTTCTGTAGTTTCTTTGTACCTTTCTTCCTCTCTTGCTATCTTCCTTTGTGATTTGATAATTTTCTGTAGTGATATGCTTTGATTCCTTTCTGTTTATCTTTTGTGTATCTACTATAGATTTCTGCTTTGTGGTTACCATAAACTTGACATAACACATCTTATAGTTATAAGAGTATATTTTAGGCTGATAGAAACAACTGTAATAACATATAAAAACTCTACAATTTGATTCCCCCTCCATTTTGTTTTTAATGTCACAACTTATCTGTTTTTATATTGTTTGCATATTAAAAAGTTATTAAAGCTATACTCATTTTTAATACTGTGGTCTTTTAACTTTTATACTAGAGTTACAAGTGATTTATACACTGCCATAATAATATTAGAATATTCCAATTTGCCTATATACTTACCTTTATTAGTGAGTTTATATTTTCAGATGTTTTCGAGTTACTAATCAGCATCCTTTCAACTCAACATGAAGAACTCCCTTTAGCATTTCTTGTAAGACAGGTCTGGGGATGATAAACTCCCTCAGTTTTTATTTGTCTAAGAAAGTTTTTATCTCCCCTTCATTCCTGAGGGAAATCTTTGCTGGGCAAAGCATTTTTCTTTGACAATTTTTTTTTCTTCTTTTTTTGTCTTTTTGTTTTTTTCTTTTTTGTGAAGAATGGGCTCTTGCTATATTGCCCAGACAGGTCTCGAACTGCTGAGCTTAAGCTATCCTCCTGCCTCTACCTCCCTGAGAACTGGGATTACAGGCATGAGCCACAGCACCCAGTGACAGTTTTTTTTTCTTTCAGTACCTTGAATATATTATTTCACTGTCTCTTGGCCTGCAAGATTTCTGCTGAGAAATTATCTGTCAGTTTTATGGGGTCAGTTTCTTTGTATGTGTGGAGTCTCTTTTATATACTGCTTTTAGAATTCTCTTTGTCTTTACTTTTTGTCAGTTTGATTTCACTGTGTTTCTTTGTGCATCATTCACCTGGATGATCATATCTCTCTCCAGATCATATCTTTGTGAAGTGTTCTGCTGTTATTTCTTTAAATAATCTTTCTGTTCCTTTCTTCTTCTAGAACTCTCATAATGCGTATGTTAGTTTTCTTGATTGTGTCCTATAAATCCTTCCTTCATTCCTTTTCATTCTTTTTTAACTCTTTTCCTCTAACTGGAAAATTTCAAGTAATCTGTCTTTGAGTTCCAGTTTATTTCTTTTGCTTAGGACTGCCATTGACATCATTTATTGTATTTGTCACTTTATTCATTACATTCTTCTGCTCCAGAATTTCTGTTTGGTACTCTTTCGATTTCCATCTCTTTGTTGAACTTCCTGTTTTGTTCATGTATTGTTTTCCTGATTTTGTTGAGTTGTGTATGTTTTCTTTGTAGGTAGCTAAATTAAATTTCCTTCTAACAGTTATTTTGAATTCTTTATCAGGCAATTCATAGATCTCTATTTCTTTGACTTAGTTACCAGAAAATTATTGTATTCCTTTAGTAGTATCATGTTTCCTTGATTTTTCAATTACACTGAGATCTTACATTGTCAGTTTATTTTTTTTTCATTTGAAGAAGCAATCACCCTCTTCAGTCTCTGCTGACTAACTTTGGGAGAGAAATACCTGTACTATTTGGCCTGACTAGGGATTCCAAGGTTTTCTCAGTCTTTTCCCATTAATGTATCTGATTCACACTTCTTGTTATCACTTGTGGAGGGGGAGATTCTTAAGATTGTATGCCTTCTCTTGATCTTTGTTCTTTAAGGCTGTTTTCTGAAATGGTCAAGTTTATATGCCTTGTCCCAATCTCATAGAGTTAGAATGACTTTCTGCACATGCTCATGAGCCATCTGCAGAGGCTCCTACTTGCATTTGTGGTAACATGGGGTGGAGAACAGTGAGACATGCAAAGCATTAAGGGTGCCTGTGAGAAAACTGAGGGATTCTGTTAACAAAGCATTTCCAGTAACTCATGGGAGGGCTTCCTGATGGAATCTGCAAAACAAAGCAGTTGGTAAGATCCATGGCCCTTTATTGAGTTCTGAGCCCTGGTTAATGTGAATCTCCAGCTGTCTTCCTTGCTCCCAACTTTTCTGAACTTTTTGGCTCTGCCAATCACCTAAGTATTCTGTGCGAGGTAAGAAAGAGGTGGATGCCTCGAGTAGCACTCTTCATGACTGGATAAGCCAGGTACCTGGTTGCTATACATTCACTTTTCCCTATGGGAGAAATTGCAGGCTGAAGGGGTCTCCCTTGGCATTGAACTGTGCTGCCCTGGGGGAAAGGTGACACAGTTAAAGTGAAATTGTTTTTCTTATCCTCTTCAATGCATCTATTCTCAGACTTTTTGCTCCACAGTGTACTAGAACTTCTCTGCTGAACTCTCAGACTCCCATAACGGTACTGTCATTTGGGGGTGGTTGTCAAAATCAATGCTTCTGTGTGAAGATGACGGCAGAAAACACCTATTCTGCCATCTTGCTGATGTCACCCCTATCCCTAGTAAACTTTTATTGGATGCCAAATACTTTGAATTTTGTCTTGTTCAGTATTGGATATTGTTTATTTTTAAAAATATGTTGGGGCTTTGTTCTCGGACACTTGTTAAGTTACTTGGAATCAATTCAGTCCTTTCAAAGCGTGCCTTTATTCTTTGTTAGTTGGATCCAGAACCATCTTTAAGCTAGGGCTAGTTCTGGCTATTGTTCTAGCTGACCCATTCTAGGGGTCTTCCCCACACTTCATGTAATTTTCCCATACATATTGCTGTGGACTGAAGGCTTGTGTCCCCTTCAAAATCCATATAGTGAAACTCTAAACCTTAATGTAATGATATTCATTGATAAGGCCTTTGGGAGGAAATTAGGGTTCAATTTGATCATGAGGGTGTGGCCCTCATGATGAAATGAATGCCCTTATAAAAAGAGGAATTGTTAACAGCTATATCTTTTGTCTCTCTACATGCAATTAACAAGGAAAGCCATGTGAGGACATAACCAGGAAAAGGGCCCTCATCAAGATCCTGACCATGCCAGCACCCTGATTTCAAACTTCCAGCCTTTGGAATTGTGAGAAATAAATGTTTGTTGTTTAAGCCTCTCAGTGTATGTTACAACAGCCCAAGCTGACGAAGGCATACATATACTGATTGATACTAAGCTAAACCCTCAAGGGGAGCCCTCTGCAAATCTTCAGGGTCCTCTCAGTTTGGCTCGTTATTCTCTGGCCCTGCCCCACAAATCCTAGCTCCTTTGACCTCTTCAGATTCTGCATTTTGTGTCTTCAAGTCAGAGGCACTCTGGGTACTCCTTCCAAAAGCTGCAGCTGAGAAATTCTCTCCTGGCAGTAAGCTGGCAACACTAGGGTTCCCCTTATTTATTTTCCTTCTCTATGTTGCCTGTTGTCCAATGCCGGAAAGTTGTTATTCCACATATTTTGTCTAGTAATATGGTTGTTTAAGGAGGAGGCTGAAACTCGGCTCTGTCACTTCCTCATGGCCAGGAGCAGAAGTCTTATAATATGTTAGTTAACTTTGTCTACACTATAGACTCTCAGAATATGCTTCAATATCTGGTAGGGAAAATCTTCCCTCATTTTTCTTATTATTTCAAAATTTTCTTGGCTATCTGAGTCCATTTCTCTTTCCTGTGAATTGTCTAGCCAGTTTACTAAATTTCCTTAAAAGGTCCTGTTAAGATTTGGATTGAGATTGAATTAAATTATACACTAACATGAGACATGACTGATAGTCTTATATTTTCATATATCTTGCCCTTGGATGGAAAAAATTAGTATAAAAAAATAAAACCTCCCCAAATGGGGTGTTAAAAAAGATAAATAAATAAATAAGTAAACAAAACCAAGGCCAAGATGGGCGGATCACTTGAGGTCAGTAATTCAAGACCAGCCTGGCCAACATGATAAAATCCAATTTCTACTAATAATACCAGGCGTGGTGGTGGGTACCCATAATCCCAACTACTCAGGAGGCTGAGGCAGGAGAATCACTTGGACTTGGGAGGCGGGTGGAGGTTGCAGTGAGCAGAGATGGCACCACTGCACTCCAGCCTAGGCAAAAGAGTAAGACACTGCCTCAAGAAATAAAATCATAAAATAAAATAAAACTGAAGATCCAACTCAGGACATGTTGGCTAATTGAAGACTGTTAAGAAGCTGAATGAGATGGCAACTCCACTGGATGAAAACATTGAATTCATAAGAGCAAGGAAGGACAGTAGTCTCTGGGATAGTTTCTTAAATGAAAATACAAGATGGAGAGAAGTATATACAGTTTTCTACCATCTAATTAAGAAGGAAGAGATACACAAACATATATATACTATATATGTATATACACATGCATAAATCTGTATGTACTTATATTTAAAAATGGAAAGTAAGTAACTATAGAAGTAGCTATAAATGACTTTTTATTGGGAAATAACAGACAGAAGCTGGACTTTTCTGGATATATCTTGCTTATAGATTTCTCTTTAAAATCATATATATTACAAAATTATACAACAAAGTTATTATTATTATTTTTTTGTAGAGACAGGGTCTCGCTATGTTGCCCAGGCTAGTCTCAAACTCCTGACTTAAGTGATACTTCTGCCTCAGCCTCCCAAAGTGCTAGGATTACAAAGCTACCATGCCTGGCCAGCAAAGTTAAATTTTAAAAAAGCAATCTCTTAAAATGGAAAGTAAAAGAAAGCAAATGAACCCAACTCAACTGGAATTAGGTTGGTGGCACAGTCACACCGAGGGAACCTATTTAGAGCAGCTTGAAAACACAGCAATTTGATAGCCCATCCCTAGTGGACTATTCCGCAAGGGTAAAAAGAATTGCAAAAACTATCTTACGCTGCTCAGAAATCTTATGTTTCAGAAATAGTGTGAAAACCATTATTTTGAGACTATAGGGTATACAGAAGGGCCTAAAGTAAACACATCATTCTGTTGGGATTGTCAACAACTGGGATTTTTCAGTGTGGGAGAAAAGAGATCAATGAGTTAAACAAAAACCCTGCAGTTGAACTGCAACTATTAGTATAAAGTCATGACATATGTAATCTTACAAACAAATACCATTTTCTACTCTGTCTACTGAAAAACCTCAGAAACAATAACTCAGCCCGTAACACCAAATGCATAAATGGTGTTCCCAAATACCATTTTCCCGGGAAGACAGATGGGTCCCTTGCATTACAGCCTTGACTGGTCTAAGGCAGGAAACACACAGCCTATCCCAAGTACCTGAGCTTTCTTTTCTCTGGTTTGACCCCAAAGATCCCAGGGATATGTCCAAATATTCCAGGAGCCAATCTGAAGAAGTTCTCTCCCACAGGCCAATGAAACATAAAAATAATAATTATCATAGACAAAAGACAAATATGGTATGTTTATATCCACTAGTTTAAAAATGAAAGAAACCAACAAAATAAAATATAGTAGTGATTGTTAGAGGATTCTGGGAAATCAACTCATCTGAAATCAGTTCCTTATCTTATTTCCCTGCATAACCTGCACCTCTAGGTACCAGATGGTTGAAGAGGACACTGCACCGTTGTGAAAGAAACTTCTAAAGCTGCTTCAGTTAACAATAAGAAGGAATGATGGAGTCAAAATATCACCACTGTGCAAGTCTTAACAAATCAGTGGATTTAGGTATGCTAAACAACAAAGACAGACAATCAGACTTTCTATGCCACCTTCTATGACAAACATTTGCCCGCAATGGAACCTGGGTCTGATCAAACCTCTAGATCTAACCGCCAACACACAGGAACTACAGGAGACAGAAGAATGACACCACAGAGGTACAATTATGAAAATTCAGGTTAGGAAAATGCTACTGGACAACCTGTTTTTTCAGTAAATTGCAAGAAAACATATGACAAAGGAGGAGTCAACAGATTAAAAAAGATTTAAACACCTATCACTACCAACTGCAATTTATGGCCTGTTTAGATCCTAGGTCTAACAAATAAATTAAATAATCCTGAGACAATTGGGGAAATGTAAGCAGTGACTAGATATTCAATCATATTAAGAAATTACTGCTAACTTTTAAGATATAATAAATGATATTTCTTTTTTAAAGAAATAAATACTAAAAATTTTACAGATGTAAAACCAACAATATTCCCCTAAATCAATATAGCAAAATTCTACATATTATCCTAATAGTTCTCTTTTTGGGGGGGTAGAGTGAATTGGATAAAATTATTTAAAAAGCCACATGAAAATATAAGTGCCTGAATAACAAAGAAAGTATGCAGAAGATAAATAATGAGAAACTTGTCTTCAATTGAAAGCCACTGTAATAAAAATCACTGCAATACAATCAACATGATATTGGCGTAACAGTAGACAAATCAGTGGAACAGAAGAGTGGATCCAAAAATAGATCTCAGTATATATCATAATTTAATATGTGACAAAGGTAGTATTTCAATTCTGTGGGAAAGAATAGCTCACTTAATAAGTATTGCCGGCATAACTACCTATTCAACTGGAACAAAATGAACTTGTATCTCAATTTCACAACAAATCCAAAAATAAATTCCAAATGGATTAAACACATAAATATAAACAATAAGTCTTAAAAAAATATTTAGGTGACTGCATACAAATCTAGGGAACAGAGAACATCTTTTAAACTAAAACCAGAAACCTGGAAACTATAAAAGATAAACATATTTGATTACATAAAAATTTCAAACCTTTATATGGTGAATGGTACCCAAACAAAGTCAAGAGTCAAAATGAATTTTAAAAACATGTGCAATGTAGATAATAGATATAGGATTAATATTTCTTATGTATAAGAGGTTCTTACAAATTGATAAGAGAAAGATAAACCATTCCAATTTTTAAAAATGGCAATAAGTGTGAAAAAGGAAATAAACCGAGTGGCAAATCCAAATAGCTGGTAAACATATGAAAAGATATCCAACTCAGTGGCAGCCAGGGAATTGCAAATTAAAATAATAATGAGATATTACTCTACACACAACAGATTGACAGAAGTTAAAAAGAATGATATTATCTATTGCAATCTCACGTATTACTTGTGAAAATATAAATTGCCACATTTTGAGAAAAACAAAGGCCCAGCAGCATCCATTAAAATAAGGAATCCTCATATCCTTTAACCCAGTGATTGCACTCCTGGAATTGTAGTCAGTAAAAATAAAAGAACCAATATGGAAAGCTATATGTAAAGTTGTTTATTGGAGAACGATAGTAACAAAAAACTAAAAGCAAAGTGAATATACATCCATAAGGGGATGGCTGAATAAATGTGTGTGTATTTGCATCATAAAATACTATGCAGTTTGTCAGACGTGGTGGCTCATGCCTGTAAATCTAGCTCTTTGGAAGGCTGAGGCGGTTGGATCATTTGAGCCCAGGAGTTCAAAACCAGACTGGGTAACACAGCAAGACCTTGTCTCTACCAAAAATACAAAAATTAGCTATGCACAGTGGTGCATGCCTACAGTTCCAGCTGCTAGGGAGGCTGAGGTGGGAGGATTACTTGAGCCCAGGAGGTTGGGGCTACAGAGAGCCATGAACATATCACTGCACTCCAGCCTGGGTGACAGAGTGAGACCGTGTCCCAAAAACAAAAACAAAACAACGACGACGAAAACCATGCAGCTACTAAGAAGGAATTAGAGCTACTGCATGTGAATTGGAAGGATTGCTACGAGATGTCAAGAGAGAAAGGCAAGATGCCAAGAATTGTATATATTATGGTTCCCAGTAATAAATATTTAGTCACGCATCACTTAAGGATAGGGATGCTTTCTCAAAATGCATCGTTAAGCAATTTTATTGTCACGTGAATACCATAGAGTGTACTTACATAAACCTAGGTGGTAGAGGCTGCTACTGCACGCCTAGTCTTTATGGTATGGACTGTTGCTCCTGGGCTACAAACTTGTATAACATGTTATTGTACTGAAAACTGTAGACAATTGTAACACAATTATAAGTATTTACCTACCTCGACTTACAAAAGGTACAGCAAAAATGTGGTATTATAATTCTTTGTTTCTTTGGGACCACTGTGGTATATGTGGTTCATCATTGATTGAAATGTGGTTATGCAGCACAAGACTGTGTGTGGATGAGTGTGTGTGTGTGTGTGTGTAAGTAATCATATATATTTGTTCTGTTTTTTTTGTTTTTGTTTTTGAGATAGAATCTGGCTCTGTTGCCCAGGCTGGAATGCAGTGGTGTGATCTCGGCTCACTGCCACCTCCACTTCCCCAGGTTCAAGCGTTTCTCCAACCTCAACCTCCCAAGAAGCTGGGAATGCAGGCATGTGCCACCATGCCCAGCTAATCTTTATATTTTTAGTAGAGATGGAGTTTCACCATATTGGCCAGGCTGGTCTCAAACTCCTGGCCTCAAGGAATCTGCCCACCTCGGCCTCCCAAAGTGCTGGGATTACATGCATGAGCCACCACACTTGGCCAACGTATGTATTTGTATACAAACTCCTATTTGTTTGTAGTAACATGAGTTTGGGAAAAAAGTTTGGAATGCTCTACATTGGGTTGTTAACAGGGATTTTGTCAAGTTGGGGGTGGGGGTATGAGATTTGGGTAGAATGTGAAAGAAGAGTAGAAGAAAAAGTGGATCTATAATGATATCCTATTAATAGATATGCATATTAATATGTATATGAATACATTATATGCATATATACCTAAAATATAATATACATGTATAATATGTGTGTATATATGGTATATATGATAGGAGAAAAAGCTAGAGTGAAATCCATATCTACATATTTGTAGAGATGCAAATGATATGGTGTTAAATTTCAAAAAGCTAGTAATGTGTAACTATGATTCTATTTTGTCAAAGCAAACACATACGAACTTCTATAGTTGTGGTCTCCATCAATGCTTGTAATTTTGAATGAACTACGAAAAAAGGTGTGAAGGAATAAACGCCAGGGTGTTAACACGTGTTACTGCAAAGGGGATTGAGGTGAGGATGAAATGACGATTAACTTTTTCTTTGCACATCGCAGTACCATTTTACTTCTTCAATAAGCCTGTATTGCTTTGAAATTTGAAAAAAAAAGGAAAAAAATGCACATATTCCATCTGAGGATGTGATATCTTTCAATATGTATTCAGGTCTTCCTTCTTTTTCCTAAAAGCTTCTTTATCTTTCTAGCCTGCTAAGAATTTTTGTTGTTGTTTCTTAATCAATAACCAGTGTTTGAGGTTTATCACGTTTTTGGCATCTGTTAAGATAATTGTCTGAATTTTCTCTTTTAATCGATTCATGTGATTTTTCTCTTTCTTATCTATATTTTCCCATGTGATAATCTCACCTCATCTCATGGCTTTGAACATGATACATACACCAACAACTTCCAAACTTGTATCTTCAGCCCAGACCTCTCTTTCCAACTGTAGACTCTGAGTAATTGTCTACTGCCATCTCTGTTTGAATGTCTAATTGACATCTCGGACTCAACATGTCCAAAATGGAACTCTTGACCACATTTCCCCATCTCAAATCCCACCAAACCTTAGATGACCTTGGGGAAAAACCTCAAGCAGGAACCTGCAGCTGCCCTATCTTAATTGAGGTCATTTCATCAAACTAGTTGCTCAGGCCAGAAAACATGGATCACCTGTGATTTTCCTCTTTCTCTCGCACCTTAAAGGAGGAGGAAATCCTGCTCCTTTTACCCTCAAAATACATTCAGAAGGGACAACTTTAATCATCTTGACTGCTTCCATCATGGTCACCATCTGTCCTCTTTTGAGCAGATCACTGATCTCCTTGGGTCTATTCTTGCCTCTCCTAAAATCTATTCTCAACAAGGCACCCAGAATCAAGCCATTTCATAGACACTTTAGATTATATCCCTTCTTTGCCCAAAGCCCTGCATTTCCCTGCTTCTCTCTACACACCTCTCCTGCCACTGCCCCCATTTTATTTAGAGTAAAAACCAAGGTCCTGTGACTTCACCTCATCTCCTTCCACTCTCTCCTAACTTACTCTCCCAAAACCATTCTGGCCTCCCTGAAGTCCCTCGAACATGCAGGGCATACTCCCTCCCACCCTCGTGCCTTCACACTCACTGTTCTTTCTGTTTAGAATACCCTTTCCCTGATATCTGTTTGGCTAACTCTCTCCTTCTCATCACCGCCTACCCTGACTACCTTATTAAATATCCTCCCTCCTACCCTGATACAACAAATCTTGCCCTGACCCGCTTTATCATTTTCCATCTCACTCAGATCCCTTTCTGGCATATAGAGGTGTTTATTATATTATCTTCTATTTTCTGTCTTATCTCACTAGGACATCAGCTCCAAGAGGGCAAGAATCTCATTTTGTTCACTGATGTTACCTGAATTCCTAGAACAATGTCTGGCATGTAAAATATGCCAATATTTTGGCCCATAAAAAAACAATATTTGTTGAATGAAAGAATGAATTTGTGCATTGCATTGGTTCCGAGTGTGTTGCTTCCACAAACCAGCTCCCTGACTCCCTTACAATTCCTCTCTTACATTTGTTTTAAGCTAGGATGTTCCTCAGTGTAGTTTTTTTCTCTTAAATATGATCCCTGTTGCCTTCTCTCTTTAGAAATAATTCCAAGTTTCTGGTTCATTAATGGAGCTTTTTATTATTTCCTCACACTGCTATAGATTTATTCTTTTTAAATTTGTTATAAGGTACAACATTATAGCTAAATAAGAGGAACACGTTCTAGTGTTATGTAATATTATGGGATGACTATAGTTAACAATAATATGTTCTATAGTTTCAAAGAGCTGATCTGATCACCATACATTTTATATATATAGAAACATTAGTATGTACTCCATGAATATATACAATTACTATTTATCAATTAATAGAATAG
This sequence comes from Cacajao melanocephalus, assembly GCA_963573385.1. NCBI lineage: Eukaryota > Metazoa > Chordata > Mammalia > Primates > Pitheciidae > Cacajao > Cacajao melanocephalus. The sequence continues at coordinate 49,758 of CAUYLG010041127.1, read as the reverse complement.
AATAAAATAAATAATAATAATAAATGACTATAACTCTCCACCAAAAAAAAAAATCATAGGATTGGGTAAGGAAGGAAAGGCAGATGCGCGTCTCACTCGACTATTATCATGCAACCTTGACCTCAGAGAACTGATTTTGTTTTTGTGAGTCAGTCTCTCTGGAGTGTGAGTAAATCTGATGAACTTTAAGTCTTATGAATCCTGGCTTGGCCACCAGCTGCATTTCTCTAATATCTCTAGCTCCAGCCCCTTGAGGATCACACTGCCTACATTAACCATGATATTATAAAGTATTTTTCAATTCAGAGAGGAAACGAATTGCATAAATGCTAGATAATAAAAATGAGGTTCTAATGCCTGACACGACATTTCCTTCCTACTAATCGACTCAATCTTAAAATCAAAGGTATCCACCCACATCCTTAGGGAATTCATTGAAAATCTTATGCAGCTGAAAAAATTTCTAATCTTTTTACCATGGCTATAGTAGTCAATTAAAGACTTTTCAAAATGTAAAATATGCATTTTATGTCTGTTTTCAAAGTCACTAAAGACCAGATTTTGACCATTGATGTCTATGCTGAATATGCCTGCCTTACGAAAAGAAATTTGGTTAATTTGGGAGTGTGCTGAATTATTTTTATCTACATTTCCTACTTGCATAGCATTTCTTTTTCTTTTTCCTTTTTCTTCAGACAGAATCTCACTCTGTTGCCCAGGCTGGAGTGCCATGGCGTGATCTCAGCTCACTGCAACCTCTGCCTTCTGGGCTCAAGTGATTCTTGTGCCTCAGCCTCCCAGGTAGCTGGGATTACATGTGTGCACCATCCTGCCCAGCTAATTTTTGTATTTTTAGTAGAGATGGGGTTTTGCCATGTTGGCCAGGCTGGTCTCGAACTCATGGCCTCAAGTGATCCGCCCGCCTTGGGCTCCTAAAATGCTGTGATCACAGGCGGGAGCCACTGCTCCCAGCCCCAGCATAGCATTTCTAAGCCACAGAAAAACATGCTGTCCTATCCCTTCCTTTAAAAAAAATTATATGCTTAAAGAAGCAATACTTTTGGTTCTTTACTATAAAGTAATTTGTGCCTATGTTGAATTGGAAGGAAAAGTGTTCATTATGAGCCTGTTTTCCACAGCCAAACATGAACTGATACAGTGACTAATATTATTATTTCTAAGAATGTGACTTGCCCTTTGACTACTATTAAGCAATGTTGAGAAGAAACTTCATCTGAGTTATCATCTGAGTCGGCACCCACCTGTCAACAGAGGACAGGATAAACCAGTTTTTCCAGATCTAAGGTTTCACCTTAGATAGGTGAATAGACCTTAGACCTAGTCTGCTGCTAACAGTCCTCTCCATTTCTCTCACCTTCCACAAGTTACTCCAAATAAGAACTCTAATTTGTAAACTATTGGTGTAAACCATTAAGGAGAAATGATTTCTATTATCTTTGGAAAACGTATGGGGCAGGAGCGTCTTCTCTTATTTTGGACTTTATCTCATCGTTCTAGCATGCTGATAGTAAATAAATGTTTCCTTATGTTCCTCCAAACTCTTCAACTTTGCTGTAAACACATTTTCTTTTAATCAAAGTTATTGAACATGGAAAATCGTTGCTCATTATCCTCTGTATTATTCTTGGGGATAATGTATAAGTTCTGTCTTTGGTCTGTTCTATTTTAACTTTTACTTGTGAAAAAACGGAAACTTACTTTTCATTTCTCATCATTTTTGGATCCTATTCAGATGTTCCATGTGACTACTGGAATGTGGTGGCCAGAATGGGACCCCATTTACGAGATCTTTGTAGAGATGGTGGCATTTGAAAGATTGAAACAATAAGAGAAATTAAACGGGAAGTGACAGATTTAACTGTCTAACATTTTGGAACTTTTGTACTATGGAAATCAATAAAGTTGGCTGGGAAAGTATTTGCATCATATATAACAGTTAAAAATTCATATCTGGTTGGGCGCAGTGGCTCACACCTGTGATTCCAGCACTTTGGGAGGCCAAGGTGGGCAGACCATGAGGTCAGGAGATTGAGACCATCCTGACTAACATGGTGGAATCTTGTCTCTACTAAAAATACAAAAAATTAGCCGAGCATGGTGGCATGTGCCTGTAGTTCCAGCTTCTGGGGAGGCTGAGGCAGGAGAATCACTTGAACCTGGGGAGGTGGAGGTTGCAGTGAACCTAGACCGTACCACTGCACACCAGCCTGGGCAACAGAGCTAGACTCTGTCTCAAAAAAAAAAAAAAAATTCACATCTATACTATCTAAAAATTCATGTATGTATATGAAAAGTTGCCTGTATATAATATTCAGTTATTAATGGATACTTTTTCAGTAAGATGTTATTATTTTTTTAGAGGGGTCTTGCTCTGTGGCCCAGGCTGGAGTGTAGTGGCCAGTGGCATGATCATAGCTCACTGGAGACTAGAATCTGTGGGATCAAGTGATCCTTCCACCTCAGCCTCCCCGGTAGCTGGGACTACAGGCATGAGCCACCATGCCAGCTCATAAGATGTTATTTTCTATTAAAACAATTTTTTAAGTAACATGATGACTCCACTACATACGTGAATGAATAACACTCTTATGGCCAATGTCCACTTTTCCTCAAAATCTAGTGGACATATCATGTCTTGAAAGCACTGGACAAACTCTTAGGAAAATAAGCTCCTCTTCAAGCTCTATCATTCTATATTCCATAATTCTACATGGAATTCCGATCTGTGGGATTCTACAATCTCACACTTTACTGCCCATATTGTAGCAGTTACTACATTATACTGAAATTTTTTATGACTGTTTTCCCTACTAGAAATGATCATCTTTATCAGGTGGTGGCAGATCAGAGACCACGTAGTTGCTTCATTCTTTTTTTTCATGGTCTAACATGATGCCTACTGCATGCGGTAGATACTCCAACACTGCTCATAGAATGAATGAGTTTATGTTAAAACAAATCTAAAGAGTAATCACAGAATATAGAAAAGATCTCCCTCCTTAAACTTCCAAAGATACGCCACGTGATGCAATATTATTTTGCTCAAGAAGACTTTAATGCCATCAACAAACATGTGTTCCTTTTTTCTATGAATTAAAAAGATATAGGTATTATTTTAAAGATATTAACAATATAAATTCTCCTGAAATTAATTTACAAATTCAGTATAAGGCCCATCAGAATACAGGGCTTTTTAAAACTTGATGAAATTGTTCTAAAGTTCATGTAGAAAAGCAAACACGGAGGCTGGGCGTGGTGGCTCACACCTATAATCCCAGCACTTTGGGAGGCCAAGGCAGGCAGATTACCTGAGACCAGCCTGACCAACATGGCGAAACCTCATCTCAACTAAAAAAAAAAAAAAAAACCATACATATATATATATAAGCCAGATGTGGTGGAGAGCACCTATAATCCTAACTACTCAGGAGCCCAAGACAGGAGAATCACTCGAACCTGGGAAGTAGAGATTGCAGTGAGCCGAGATCGCACCACTGCACTCTAGCCTGGATGACAGAGTGAGACTCTATCTCAAAAAAAAAGAAAAGAAAACATGGAGGAAGAACCAGAAAAAAAAAATCTTCAGATAAAATCCAACCGTGAGGGGAAATATCTCTATCAAATATTTAAATATATCATTTTATTACAGTAATTAATATTCTATAGACCAATATGGAGACAAAGATTCTATTAAATTAACTGAATGGAAAATTCAGAAATAAACAAAGTACATATGAACATTATTTTAAGATAAAACTGGCTTCTCAAATGGTGGTAAAAGATGTCTTTTTTTCACCCTTTTTCATGCTTCATCAATCAAGAATGTTGTGAAAATAGAAAGCCATTTGACAAAGGTCACCTGGATCTCTACATCACTTCTTTCAACCAAAGGAAATTCAATGGCTTGACCTCTCAAAGAAATGCCATAACAGCAACAACAACAATCCTAGAAGGAAACAAGGATTTTTAAAAAGTTTGAATGGGGACGGGCATACTAAATAATGACATGAAATTGAGAAATTACTAATGATAAGCCTGATTATTTAAATTTTAAAAAATCCCTGAAACTGTGACTGAGCACGGTGGCTCACATCTGTAATCCCAGTAATTTGGGAGGCCGAGGTGGGCGGATCACCAGGTCAGGAGTTCAAGACCAGCCTGGCCAACGTAGTAAAACCTCCTCTGTACTAAAAATACAAAAATTAGCCAGGTGTGGTGGTGCGTGCCTGTAATCCCAGCTATTCAGGAGGCTGAGGCAGAAGAATCACTTCGACCTGGGTGGCAGAGGTTGCAGTGAGCCGAGACAGTGCCACTGCACTCCAGCCTAGGCAACAGAGTGAGACTCTGTCTCAAAAGAAAAAAAAAAAAAAGACTAATCTCTTTAATATGAAAAGAGTTCATACCAAGCCGTATGGAAAAGATCAGTGGCCCAATAGAAATATGAAAAACATATGAATACAAAATTCATAGCAGAACAGTGAGTGGCTAATGAATCTATACAAAAGTAATTTAAAAAATCAAAATTAAACAATAAAATTACCCATCAGATTAGCACTTAAAAAAATTTAATGACATACAGCCTTCGCCATGGAGAGGGGAAATAGATATTTACTAAAGTGTTGCTGGAAGGTGAAAAAAAAATACACAAAATATTTAGAAAAGCAATTTTGCAATATTAATAAAAAATTTAAATTAGAACAAACACAAAACTATGACTGGGGATTTTTGTTGTTGTAACATTGTTTGAATCAACCACCTGGATGTCTTTCAATAGGGAATGAATTAGATTATGACACGGATGTATGCTATGGTCTGAATGTTGATGTCCCCCCAAAATTTGTATATTGAAACTGAAACCCCCAAGGCAATGGTATTAGGAAGGGGGGCCTTGTGGGAAATGAGTAACTCATGAGGAAAGAATTCATAAAAGTGGAATTATATGTCCTAATAAAAGAGGAAGGGAGCTAATTAGATCCTTCCATGATGTGAAGACACAGCTAGAAAGAGTCATCTATGAATTAGGAGGTGGCCTTTTACCAGATACCAAAACTGCCAGCACCTGCAGTTTGGAGTTCCCAGCCTCCAGAACTGTAAGAAATACAAATCTGTTGTTTGCTAGTTTATGGTATTATAGCAGCCTGAATGAACTAAGACGCAGTACAATGGATTTCTATGCAGCAGCTCAGACAGAACAAGCTGGAACAGAAGGATATGGAAAAGTATCTGTTATGTCCTTTAATGGAAAAAAAAAACCTATCAGGTTCAGAACAGGGGTATAAAATCATCCCATTTGTTTTTTGAAGGGTATCTAGAACATTCATACTTTGCATGTATTTATGTAAAAAATTACCTGGATAGGTACATAATTTATTAACAGAATAAATACACAATTTATTCTGGAAATGGATCGAGAGGATCACAATATAAGAGACTTACTTTTTACTTTATGCTCTTTTCCCCTTTCTAATTTTTTTTGAGACAGAGTCTCGCTCTGTCACTCAGACTGGGGTCCAGTGGTGCAATCTCTGCTCACTACAACCTCTGCATCCCAGGTTCAAATGATTCTCCTACCTCAGCCTCCTGAGCGGCTGGGATTACAGCCGCCTGCCACCATGCCTGGCCAACTTTTGTATTTTCAGTAGAGATAGGCTTTCGCCATATTGGCCAGGCTGCTCTCCAACTCCTGACCTCAAGTGATCCATCCACATCAGCCTCCCAAAATGCTGAGATTACAGGCGTGAACCACCGTGCCCCATCTGCCGTTTTCTACTTTTTATTTTTTATGACTATGCAGTATTTTTGTAATTAAATTTAAAAACGTAAAATAATGCTTGTATATACATAAAAGTCACTAGAAGCAAAACCCTTTGATGATTTGTCAACACGTGATGAGCCACAGGGCTGGGACTGGGGTGCAGTTGCTGAGGCATTGGCCTTGGTTACAAAATTTAAGGGGTTATCATAAACCTCAGTAATAAAGACAAACAATATATATACTTTAAGACCTTAATTTGTTACGGCAGTTTTATTTTCACAGCAAAATTGAGAGGAAGACGCAGAGATACCCCATATACCTTTTGCCCTCATACATGCATAGCCTCCCCCTATTATTAGCATCTCTCATCAGTGTCATACATCTGGGGTACCCACCTCCCTGGCCGTGGACCCGTGCTTGGCTGTGGCCTGTTAGGAACTGAGCTGCACAATAGGAGGTGAACGGCGAGTGAGCACACTGCCTGAGCTCTCTTGTCAGATGGGTAGCAGTGTTAGATTCTCATAGGAGCACGAATCCTATGGTGAACTGCGCATTCGAGGGAGATCTAGGTTGTGCTCTCCTTATGAGAATCTTATGTCTGAGGGTCTGAAACCATTGCCCACCCCCATTTGCAGAAACATTGTCTTCTGTGAAATCTTGTCTATGGTCAAAAAGGTTGGGGACCGCTGGTGTACACGTTATAACTGATGAATCTACGTTGACACATCTTTATCACCAATAGTTTACATTAAGGTTCACTCGTGCTCTACATTTTATGGGCTTGAAAAAAATCTATCATGACATATATCCACCATTATAAGATCATACAGGCCTGGCACAGTTGCTCTTGTCTGTAATTCCAGCACTTGGGGAGGCTGAGGCAGGTGGATCACTTCTGGTCAGGAGTTTGAGACCAGCCTGACCAACATGGCAAAACCCTGTCTCTACTAAAAATACAAAATTAGCCGGGTGTGGTGGTGCACACTTGTAATCGCAGCTACTTGAGAGGCTGAGGCAGGAGAACTGCTTGAACCCGAGAGGCGGAGGTTGCAGCGAGCCGAGATCACGCCATTGCCCTCCAGCCTGGGCAACAAGGGCTAAACTCTGTCTCAAAAAAACAAAAACAAACAAACAAAACAAAACAAAAGATCATACAGAGTAGTGAAAGACATATTGCCAGAAGTTAAATGGCTGCTCTTTAAGGGACAGGAAGCTTTGGATAGAGAGACTTCTAGAGCCTGAGTGATAACCCCTCATGGTGGGGTTACACCTATCTCTCCCTGGTTTGAAAGCTCTATTAGCTATTCCTGAGAGACCCCCTTTATTTGTGTTGCCTATTGAAGAGAGGTATTTTTTTCTGTGTGCACAATATGTTTTTGTTTTAATGTTTCATCATAACATAATCTTCTGGAAGACATTTTAAGCAACAAACTAGAGATCCACAGTTTAGTCAAAACACTGTCACCAATGCAAATAATTCGCAGAGGTGAGAAAAAGGGGCACTATGATGTGCTTCTGTGCAGCTGTATTTTTATGCAGCTGTGTGAGACTAAGATTTGACATTGTGAAGACACACTCCAATCCCAGAAATATCAAGACTTAACGAATGTTTGCATATACAATCACAAAATTAACATACTTGCTATGTGTTTGTTTCCTTTGCAAGACTATCAGCTCCTCAGTTCCGCTATTGTTTCTCCCTCATGCCTGTGGCTCTAGAATCCAGTATGGTACTTGATATATTCACATGTTCAGTAAATAAAGTGCCATGAATGAGTAAAGGCAAGCTATAAGTTAGACAGGTAACTGACAATACATGTTCGTGTAATTCAGTTGGAATGACAGGTTTGAAGGGACGGTTCCCAATTTATTCTTCCTTGTTCTGTGACCTGTGATGGAGGTGTTTTGCTGCTCAGTTGGAAGAATGTTTTTCTCAAATGCAAGGGGGAACACTTATACATAAATGAATAAAATCTTCTCATTTAAATTGTCTATGAATCTTGGAAACCTGCTTCTACTTCTGTGATACGGAGTAGTTCAGAAACAAGTGCATGAACAAGTAGCAAACAAGTATTAACAGGACATCTTAGAAAGAGCTGATGGTCCTTAGATCCAGAGACCAGTATTTCATGAAAGAGTGTGTTGAAGGTTGTGATTCTTTATTGCACACTTGTAGTATATAGGCTTGAAAAATTGTTCTTGGTTCATAGGATGGGATTAAATAAACCAATATTTTATTGTGCTGATCAAAGGACTTTAGCAGTCGTGGGGTTAGGATTAGATCCACAGTCAGCCCACAGGCTTTTCAAAAGAGCAGCCTGTGAAAGGGATGCTGTATTATCCATTGCTGTGTAACAGATTACCCCCCAAACTTACTGACTTTAATCAGCAATCATTTTATTGTATCTCAGGACTTTGTAAGGCTTTTAGGTAGGCGTCAGTGGAAGAGCTCCATATAGCATCAACTAGTCATTTGCTATGTTCAGATGGAGGCTGGGCTGTCTAGGAGAGTCCGAGATTGCTTTATTCATATGTGATATCTTAACAAGTTGAATGAAATGATCAGATCAGCTGGAACTATCCCCCGGAGAGCCAACATGTGGCTTTTCCATCATGGTGGCCTTAGGGTAATTAGTTTCCTTACATAGCAGCTCAGGGCTGAATGACCATTTATGACCCAATCTCAGAATTGCATAGTGGCACCTCTAGAAGGAAGGAGTGTCAAGGAATTTGCAGCTTTGCTTAAAATCTGCCATGAATGTGAGAGTGGGGAGAATGCAAAGGAAAGCCAAATTTATAGAGGAAGGACTGTGTGCCCTTCAGGCTCGATGATGAAGTTGCAAATAGAGAATGAGAAATAAGGTCGTCAGAAGCTAAACAGCAAGCATCAAAAACCATGTGACAAGAGAAAGTGCTGGGGCATCAGGCTCTCGGAAGGAAGATCTGTTAGCAGCACCTGAGCTGGAGGCTTCCCTTGGTGAGTGGTGCGGGGCCAAGCTAGCGAGGAGGATACGGGGTGCTATTTACTATCAGAGGGGCTCAGATGGCTAGATGGTTGCTTCTTTACTCTTGGACATCAGAGTAAGTTTGACAGTGTGGTCACCAGAAATCCCCATTTCCTCTTCTCAGTGACTCAGACTGTTTCCTGTTCCACAGATCCCTTTTCTAACCCCTGACCAGTGATTATTGGGTTATTGGCCTTCCTGTAAACAGAGGCTTCTGTTCCCTCCCCAGACCCACCTATGGTCTTAAACTTCAGGTGCCGTGAGACACACGGGGTGACCTGGGGCTACTTTGGTTTTTTGAACTCCCAGTGGAGCCTCCATTTTCACCAGCAGGTCTCAAATCTGTCACCTGAATTCTGTCTTCCTCCGTTATCCCTCCATATCCTTCAGTTCCCTTCCCTCTTTCAGCCATTCTGCTGTACCTGTTACCAGTGGAGGGTGTCCAGGTTCTTGGTATCTTAAACAAAGATTGGACAAAATGCACAAATAAAGCAAAAAAGAAATGAAGGGTTTTATTGAAAAAGAAAGTACACTCCACAGTGTGGGAGCAGCTCAAGCATAGGAGCTCAAAGGCCCCATTACAAAATTTTTGGGAGTTTAAATACCCCCTGGAGGATTCCATTGGTTACTTCAGGTACGCCTTACGTAAATGGAGAGGATGAATTAAATTACAAAGTCATTTATGGCTTTCGCCCTGCGGAGAGGATATTTCCTGTTAAAACTGAAGCGTGCATCAGCCTTATGTTCCCTGCCTCCAGACCCTGTTTTCCTGCCTATCTCCTCACTCAGAGATGTGATCTCCATAAATCTTTACGGGAGGCAGAGGGACAGATGGTCATTTTTTTTTTTTTCCCGTAATTGCTTCATGCTGGCTTGGGATGTAGTCCCTATCTCTTGAGGGTCACGGAAGAGAACTCTCGCCCTGTTCTGTCTAATGGAGGCAGAATAGCTTCTTGATGGCCAGGGGTGGTGTCTTCACCTGGAACTGGCTGGAATCTTTGTTGCATGATCATCGGAAGCTTAAAGGTCTCTAGGTGAGAGGAAATGAATTTGGTTAAAAGATTTCATGGGAGCTTCAAGGGGTAGATACTTATACTGTCAGAATGTTTGTTATAGAGATTTGCAGATACTGTCAGAATGTTTGTTATAGAGATTTGCAGGAGAAAAAACAAAACCTGGTCTGTTCTAGAATCTATGTGTTTCCTTAAAATCTTAACACAAGCAGCTCCATTTTGGTTCGGTTTGGTTTGTTGGGGCCTAGCGCCTGGGCTCAGTCCAAAACAACGGCCTCCCGTATTTTGTTTAAAAATTTTCCCCCTTTTTGATTAGGCTCTCACTTAGGTGAGAGTGTAACCAAAACTTAGGGCCTTAGTGCCACTCTCCGTTACCATCTTTTTGGGTTTCCAGTCTTCGCACATCATGTATAGGTTATGGTGTCCACATGGTTGCACATTTCTTTCAGCTCCTGTTATTCCAGTCAAAGAGAGACCATATGACATTCTAGAGATGGCTGCATGAAAGCATTTAAGACCTTTGAGCGAATACAGAGCACCAGGGACATTATTATTATGACTACTGGGAGGATAATAGCAAGAGACTGGAGTATACTCCTTACCCAAGGTCCCCAAAAGCCAAACCTCCTAAAGTCAAATAGATCAAAGAATGAGCTAGATAAGGAGTTTACTCACTTGACTAAGCAATGTCTTCGTCAATCCCCTACCACTGAATTTCTATAATCTTCATTTGCTGTATTTCCCCATAGGCCACACATGCCAGCAGCAGCACAGGCACTTTTCTATTTAGCCAATTCTATTATTTAGCATAACTTTTACAAGAGAATTTAAAGTCTCTTGCGTAACTGTAGCCTTCATACTAGAATTTGCTCTAGAACCTATCATGAAAGATACATTTCTAATCATTGCTTCTTTTACCTTAAACCACAGGAAAAGGACCTAACAAATTTTAACCTTTTAGAAGAGTGAAGACCTCCTGCAATCTTCTTTTTAACCCATAATGTGGGTTAAGATGGGTGCACCAATGTTTTGTTTTTGACTGATTATGAGGCAACACATGTACCATTAAAGTTTCTTACCTACATTGGACCTTCATCTTTCATCTATCAAAGTAGAAGTTTATCTATGTATAAAGGCTGGCTGCAAACTCCTTCACAAATAAAAGTATACTCCATTAGTGCACATAACAGAACCCTTTACCACTTCTATTGTTCATACAGGCATAAGCAAGAAACAATATTCAAAGATAAGAGTTTCGTGATGGTAGAAGTCTTAATCTGTGAACTTGGGAAAAGCTGTTCACATCAAGGATGTCATCCTCTTCTTGGGAAAAATTTCCCTGGTTGGTTTTACCTTAAAGATTCCAATGGGTGCACAGCTCCAAGAGTGTGGAGGAACTCTTCTCAGTTGTGAGATTATGAACCCAAAGTTCAAGGCCCCAAAGTTTCCTTGTAGTGTGAATGGCCAGCCTTTTACTTTACCCAGGGCTCTTATAAGCCTTTCTCTGAATTGTATTTTTCACCTAAAACTTCCCTACAAATAACTCTCAGGAGAGCCAATTGTTAAATTGTCAGGAAGTTTGCAAGCTGGTTGACTTTGTGAGGATAGCTTGAACTTGGTCATACTAGACGATTTACGGTATAAATTAGCAACCCTATGCCGAAGCTGGATGTTAAGCACTTACCGGCACACCACTGTTCACGTCTTTAGGATTTTCTTTTCTCTCCCCTTGCCTCCCCACTCTCTGTCTAAATTTAATTCAGAATCACCATTTCTACTTGCGGTAGAAACACAGAACATTTGCATATGAAAACATAAAACGGTCAAGACCAAGTGGTCTAGTCTTTCTAAGCTTTCGTATCCTGTCTGTAAAGCGGTGATAGCAACATCTTGTTCACAGGTTGTGGTGGGATAAGGTGCTGTCATACACATCGGGACTCAGCAAATGCTCAGTACTCATTGGCCGTATCACTGGTCTCCGTCTCTGCATGCACCCAGCTTTGGGTAACTTATTTATCAACTGACAGACACTTTTTGGAGCTCACATTCTTTGAATAGCTGACACTAATGACTCATCAGCGAAGTGTGTTTTCAGAAGGAAAATTGTTTTAATGGTGGAAAATGCTCAAAACAATCAGTGCACCCTCTTCTACATCTGTGGGGAACTAGGAAAACCAGATTTCTTTCTGCAAAGCTATACCCTGAGAAGTCAGAGAGTATTCTGAATGTAAAATCTTAGACTGTTATCCGTGCTGGGCTGCTGCTGCTGCTTCTTTTTTTTTGAGAGGGAGTCTCACTCTGTCTCCAGGATGGAGTGCAGTGGCGTGATCTCAGCTCACTGCAACCTCCAGCTCCTTGGTTCAAGTGATTCTCCTGTCTCAGCCTCCTGAGTAGCTGGGATTATAGGCACACGCTACCACGCCCAGCTAATTTTTGTATTTTTAGTAGAGATGGGGTTTCACCATGTTGGCCAGGATGGTCTCGATCTCCTGACCTTGTGATCTGCCTGCCTCAGCCTCCCAAAGTGTTGGGATTACAGGCGTGAGCCACCATGGGTGCTTGGCTTCTTTTACTTGGCCAGAGTTATTCTGAGAGCACCCACCTGGCATTTGTCTCTATTCGACTTTGCCTTAGTTATGTAGGACCAGATTTCCTATGTGTTGAGGTCATTGTGCATTGAAGTCAGTCATGAATGATCTCGGCAACAGCTCTTATCTCCCCTTCTCCAGAGTCTGAAACAATGCATTCCTTCCTATGCATCATCTGACATGGATAAAGGCTGTTAATGTGTTTTGCCCAATGGAATTCATATCTGATTCTCCCTGCAAGAGTGATTTTACTTGGAAAAAGAAATATTTTCCTATGCCAGTGCTACTATATTTGATGAGATTAATTGCCCTCTACTTTAAAAGATGTGTATTTTAATAGCTAACAAGGATCTTAAGAAATACATAAAGTAAAAATAAAAATCAGGGCTGGGTGCGGTGACTCACGCCTATAATCCCAGCACTTTGGGAGGCCCAGGCAGGCGGATCATGAGGTCAGGAGTTTGAGGACATCCTGGCCAACATGGTGAAACCCCGTTCTCTATTAACGATACAAAATTTAGCCAGGTGTGGTAGCACACGCCTATCATCCCATCTACTCGGAAGCCTGAGGCAGGAGAATCACTTGAACCCGGGAGGTGGAGGTTGCTGTGAGCTGAGATTGCACCATCGCACTCCAGCCTGAGTGACAGAGCGAGACTTTGTTTTAAAAAAAATCAGAAAAAAATAGAGGTTATTTGTTGGACTTTGGGAAGTGTCAAAGTTTTTTTTATTGCTGTCTCGTGGTTCCTATGGATCATTTTATTTTAAAGTTAGGTTTACTGAGGTATAATTCACACAGTATAAAATTTATTTATTTTAGTGTAGAGTTTATGACTCTACAAATACATGTGTTGTGTGACCACCACCATGAAGAGGTGAAACATTTCCATTCCTTCCCCAAATTCCCTAAGGCCTTTTGTAGCCAGCCCCCTTCTCCCAAAAACAGGCTTTGGCAACCACTGATCTGTTTTCCTGTGCCTATAGCTTTGCCTTTTTCTGGGAAATCATACTAATAGAAATCACATAATACGTAGTCAGGCAATATTTTAAGTCTGGCTTTTTTTTTTAAAACTTAACTAATGCATTTGAGATGTTGATATGATTTGGATTTATGTCCCTGACCAAATATCATATCTAATTGTAATCCCCAGTGTTGCGGAAGGGACCTGGGGGGAGGTGATTGGATTATGGGGGCGGTGGATTTCCCCCTTGCTGTTCTCATGAGAGTGAGTGCGTTCTCAGGAGATCTGGTTATTTAAAAGTGTGTAGCACCTCCCCCTTCTCTCTCTGTCTCTCCTGCTCCGCCATGTGAAGATGTGATTGCTTCCCTTTTGCCTTCCACCATGATTGTAAGTTTCCTGACGCCTCCCCAGCTATGCTTCCTGTACAGCCTTCCTGTGTAACCATGAGCCAATGAAACCAGTTTTCTTTATAAATTACCCAGTCTCAGGTAGTTCTTTACAGCAATGCAAGAATGGACTAATATAGATGTACTGATGGCATAGTGGTACTAGTAGACCTTTTATTAAATTGCTGAATAATATTTCATTGTATAAATGTACCACAGTTTGTTTATCCACTCAGCAGTTGAAGGGCATTTGAGTTGTTTCAAGTTTTTGGCAATTATAAATAAAGTCACTATAATACATATCTGCATACAGATTTCTGTATGAACATAGCTTATCATTTCCTGGGGGTAAATTCTATGGACCACCTTCTTTGCCACCCCCCCAAACTCCTGTGGCTCCCCCATTGTCCTCAGAAATCACCACCCTGGGGAACTGAGTGCTGTTTTTACTTCCAGCAGAGATATGAGAGTTCCGGCGCCAGGAAGCAGTTTCACTTTTTAGGTTTCTGGACAACAGACATATATACCCTCTATGGAGATAGAGAAATAAATAATAAGCAAGTAAATATATGGGTGATAGACTGAGGGAGAAGTGAGGAAAAACAAGGCAAGTCAGCATGAGACAGGGCTTCTATATCAGGTGCTGTAATTAAGGGCTTCTTCTTAATTAGCAGCCCAGCTGCCTATAAAATTGAATTGTGCTTCTCTGCTTATAAACTGGAATCATGACTCACTGAATTATGATTTGCTTAAATCCACTCTTACCATTTGTGCATATGAGCTGATGTATTGCAGCTGATATCTGGACTAAAGTGAGATGATTAGGAGGTCTCTGGTCATCAGAGATTTCTATTAATAATTCTGTTTGAATAACAGCAATAGCAGCACTTACAAAGCGCTTGCTGTGTACCAGATACTGTTCTAAGGACTTTACACATACTGACTCATTTAATACCCATGACAGCCTTAAGGCCAGTGATAATGTTTCCTACTTTACAGATTTTGCAGAATTTGAGACACAGAGAGGTTACGTACAGACAGCAAGGGGCAAAGCTGGAATAAAAAACTCAGGCCATTATAAGCCAGACACTTGACATCTCTTTTTAATCTTCATCCTCGCCTGACAAGGTGACTTCTTATTATCCCTATTTTACAGATGAGGGAATTGAGACTCAGAGAAATTAAGTAACTAGGTCAAGGTCCTCCAGATGGTGAGTCGTGGAGTTGGGAATGAAATCCAAGTTAGTTCACGTGCTCTCCATCACCTCTCCCTGCCTCTAATAAAAATCACTTGGTTTGCCTTGGACTTGACCTAAGTTGAGAGGCTGTCGAAAACATGAAATGAAGATGAATTTGTCTGAGTCTCTGTTAACCTTGCTGCCCAGGCTCAGCACATGCTGCCTGAGTGTTTCTGCCCGGAGCTTGCTCCACACAGCCTGCTGGCCCCAGAGAGGACCTCTCTGGGGACCAGGAGGTGTGCGGTGAAAACCTTCTGATTTTTACTATGACTTTTCTCAAACAATAAACTCCCTTTAGGGAAGTTGGGAGAGAACAAAAAATAAATACTGGTTAAGGGTATATTTACAATAGATGTCCTTTTGCATTCGTTTGGCTCAAATTTCCTTAATAGGCTGCTTGTTCTGGGCACCATGCTTGCTCTAATTAGTTTTTTCGTTATGCAATGGTTGTTGGTCTCTGGAGGGAGAGGGAGCCTGGAAGCACGAGCAACAGCTATGGTTATAAAACTGCCAAATAAGCCCATCATTCATTCCCTTGACGGTGCTCCATGTGGTGAACGTGAAGGCCAGCCTTGCCGTTATCAATCTTACCTCCCATGCAAAGGCCCTGACATGCATGGTGCTTGGGTTTTATTTGTTTTATCATTATTTGGCATCTTCTGTGTGCTGGTTCTGTGTTCAGCACCATTGGACGTTCACCATCTCCTGTGCCCACAACAGACTTTATGTATATGTCTGTCTCCTTTGTAAATTATGGGCTCCCGAATATAGAGAAATATGTCATCAAGGATGAATTGGATCTGGTTTTCTGTCATCCAGGAGCCCCTAGTTTAGCAGGAGAAACTGACATATATATATAAATAGTCTGAATAAACGGCACATTATAATAGCGCATAGTGACTAGAACAATAATAGTACCATTTAAGGAAAATGTATCATAGTCCTGGTACTGTGCCAAGTCCTGCACATGTTTCTATGCTTCTTTGTTCCCCAGTGAAATTGAGGCTGTATCAGCTATCCAGTATCATAATAATGCTGTGTAACAACCATAAAACTTCAGTGGCACACAACGTTTATTTTTGCTCACAAATCTATGCACTGGCTGGCAGCTTCTGCTTCTGGGGTAGCTGGCTGTGGGCTAAGGGACCTCAGCTGGGTTCTCTTGTGCATCTGGGAAGCTGGGGGCTGGCTGGTGCTAGGAGAGTCTCAGATGAAACAATTTGCCTCTGTTTTAGGAGATCTCTTCTTCTCCAGCAGGCTAGCTCTGGCTTATTCTTTTGGCAGAGGCAAAGAAAATCCCTTAGGGCAAGAGGTACACAAGCCTCTTGAGGCTGAGACTCAAAATGGGCACACCGCCATTTCTGCTAAACATTTGTATTTGGCCTAAGCGAATTTAAAAGAGTAACCCAGATTCAGGGAATGGGGCAATACAGTTTGCTTTTAAATGACAGGAGCTGCAAAATTATGCTGTAAAGGGCCTGGATACCAGAAGGATGAAGAATTATAGCCATTTTTTTGCAATCCACCACAGGGACCGCTATCGCCTCCATTTCACAGATGAGGAAACTGAGACAAAAGAGCTATAGAATTGTTGGCAAAGGGAAACACTGGTGCTTTTATAAAAGACTACCTCGGGCCGGGCACAATGTCTCACGCCTGTAATCCCAGAACTTTGGGAGGCCAAGGCGGGCAGATCACGAGGTCAGGAGTTCGAGACCAGCCTGATCAACATGGTGAAACCCCATCTCTACTAAAATACAAAAATTAGCTGGGCGTGGCGGCGAGTGCCAGTAATCCCAACTACTCAGGAGGCTGAGGCAGACGAATCACTTGTACCCCGGAGGTGGAGGTTGCAGTGAGCCGAGATCGCGACACTGCACTCCAGCCTGGGTGACAAAAAAAAAAAAAAAAGACTACCTCTTGTGGAAGAAGAGTGAAGATGAACCTGAGCGCTCTAGCAGATGCTGTTGATGTCCTGTCCCACATCATGCCAGGACCACATCTGAGGTCACTGGTAGCTGTAGTGGGTAGTTCCCGCATGCTGCACGCTGCCCATTTCTTTTTATTATTTACTTATTTATTTATTTATGAGACCGAGCCTCGTTCTGTCACCCAGGCTGGAGTGCAGTGGTGTGATCTCAGTTCACTACAAACCTCTGTCTCCTGGGTTCAAGTGATTCTCCTGCCTCAGCCTCCCAAGTAGCTGGAATTACAGGTGTCTGCTACCACACCTCGCTAATTTTTATATTTTTAGTAGAGACCAGGTTTCACCATGTTGGCCCGGCTGGTCTCAAACTCATGACCTCAGGTGATCCACCTGCCTCAGCCTCCCAAAGTGCTGGGATTACAGGTGTGAGCCATCACACCTGGCCTGCCTGCTGCTCATTTCAAGGGATTTTGCTCTTCTGCCTGAGGCTTTCTCCAGTGTAATCGGGGTTTGCTGAGTCTACCCACAGGGCAGCCTGCAAGTGTCAGACATAAAGTGCCCAGTGGTAACCCTCAACTTAAGGAGCTGGTGAATCAGTACCCCAGCTTCCCCATTCAATGGTGGAACAATTCTGTGGCACATTTTACAAAGTTCCTCAGAAGATTCCCTTAGGGATTGAGCCCCAGATTGCTCTTGGTGGTAACCTGCTAATTAATACACACTTCACTTGTCTTCCTCCTTCAAATAAGCCACCTACACCCAAGCCCTTGATTCAGGATCTGCTTTTATAGGAAATCAAACTAAGAAACCTTGAAGGATGGCTGAGATATTGACAGAGGGAGGCTGGTGAGTGTTCTAGGTGGAAGCTCTTTTGAACACTTTGGACATTGTTTCTAAACTTTCTTTGTGCAAATGATATTATATTTGCATAATATTTTATTTTAATTTCAGATAATTCCTAAGATTGAGTCCCAGAAATAGAGTTTAAACATTTCACAGGCTTTTAGCCACTGAAACCTAACCTTTAACATTAAGGATTTGCTCAGCGGATATCCATCTTCTTATTACCTGAAGTTTTTAACTACTGAAAGTTTTTTTTTTTTTTAAACGGTCTCACTCTGTTATGCTGGGGTACACTGGCGCCATCTTGGCTCACTGTAACCTCCACCTCCTGGGTTCAAGCAATTCCCCCACCTCAGCCTCCCACATAGCTGGGATTACAGGAGCCTGTCACCACATCCTAATTTTTGTATTTTTAGTAGAGATGGGGTTTTGCCACATTGGCCCAGCTGATCTTGAACTCCTGACCTCAAGTGATTTGACCACCTCAGCCTCCTAAAATGCTGGGATTACAGGCATGAGCCACCTGTAATGACTGAAATTTGAGGGTATGGGGTGTTGCTTTTAACTAAGCTAGCACATATGTCCCAATTTAAAATTAAACATTAAATATTAAACATCCCTATTCTAAAAGTCTATTGATATTTCTGGTACCATGAACTTACTGGCCAGTCTTCCATATAAAATCATAATCTATCTGCATATTCTCCATATCTTATCCTTTTTTTTCTCATCTCTTCTGAACTGTCAAAATTTTAGCTGACAGCTCCCAAACCAACCACCCTCCCTTCATAGTATTTTCCTAAGCCAAGCAATTCACTTCTCTCTCTATTGCCTTCCATCCAGACAGGCTTTCCACACCTGTAGGCTCATTTTCCATGACCAGAATGGCTCATTAGAATTTTCACTAAACAAAGGGCTGTTCTCTCCCTCAGGGACTCCCACAAAACAAGCCACTGCCAGCTAATATGTTTGTGGAGATGGGGTGGAGGAGGGCAGAACATCAAAAGAAGGTTCACAGACTTAGTGGCCCTTTCGAGGGGATGAAATAAACGTGGTACAACTTGAGAATAATCTGGACAATTTTCTGCTCCCCAGAATATCCACCTCACAGCCTCTAATTCAGTGCTTTGTTCTTTTGGACCCTGAAAGCTTTTTGGTCTTCGATAATTCTCTATTAAAATGCAAATCCCTACTGGGAGTTGTTAAGCCTTATCAGCTAATAGTTGACTCTCGCAGGAGCATTAAGATCCCGCTCTAATGGGGCACAGAATGGCAGACGGATGGGACCGTACTGTGGAAGGACAAATAGATTCAGGAAGAAAGAGAGGGGGTATTTATT
This sequence comes from Cacajao melanocephalus, assembly GCA_963573385.1. Lineage (NCBI taxonomy): Eukaryota > Metazoa > Chordata > Mammalia > Primates > Pitheciidae > Cacajao > Cacajao melanocephalus. Next base: position 30,681 of record CAUYLG010041127.1, on the reverse strand, counting down.
AAAGGGGTCATTTTGGGGCCTTTCTTGTGTTTTGACCAGAATGAACTTTGCTCACCATTATCCACAGCTGTTTTCTTTGCTTTCTCAACAGCAGTCATTTTTAAATGAACTTTGACCTGAGCATAAGTTGAATTAAGGAGGAATGCTGGAGCATCTCTGCTTTGCCTAAATTAGAAAGACTAAAAGTAATCTAAGGAAATTGCTACAGAACCCTTCTCTGCTCTAAATTTAGCTCCCATTTAATCGCATCAGTGTCGTGGTTCACACATGGCTTTTGGTGGCTCAGAAGGGTCGCAGCAAAGCCTGGATGTGGCCGGGGTGACGGGTGCGTTTCCTTTGGGGTAGGAAGAGGTGGAATTCATACCAGCAGACTTAGCAATGTGTGCCTGTCAGGAGGGACCAAAAGAGAGCATGGATGCACACTGCCAATTTATCCAAACTCCCTGGAAAACTGCAGAGATGCAGCGTGACCTCTACGGGAAATGAAGGTATCCATCAGCTGAGTCCCAGCCTTCCAGCCAGAGCACCTTCTCTGTCACCCGTAGCTGTCACACATATGTCTTCTCTCCCCTGCTGGACTGTGAGTGCCCTCATCTTCGATGGGAGCCAAGGCTACTCCATCACTGGGGGCAAGTCCAAAACGCTTTCAGAAAAAAAAAATGCATCCATAAAGAATAAATGGCAATGCAGGATCATTCCAAAGCAGTGTCGTAAAAATAAGTGCAGTCTTTGCCACCCTGTCGTCCCTTTTCCCCAGGTCTGTTTTTCCTTTTCAGGTGTGTAATTCAAAATATTTAACAACCAGGAAGGCACCAGTGCTAACCAACCAGAAAAGAAGCAGGCTTGCCCATGAAATCAGTCCATGGGGCTCTGGGGCTGCCCATTGTGCAGCATTAACCCTTTAATTCCTGGATCATCAGGCCCTCCAGGGGTTCCAAGGGAGGGGCTGAGTTTGCAAAGGGACACCCAGCGGGCTCAGGATAGCATCTGTTCACCCAGCAGTGTAAAAGTGTTCCAACATTCCTGGTGCTTTCTGCCTGAGTCCCAGCCCTACCCAATTCCAGGCACCCAGCTCTAATCTCCAATTGTGTGCTGAAGCTGGGCCTAGGGAAGCTCTCCTTGCCTGGGGCCTGGATACTTTGATGAGGGCAGGTCACTGACCTCAATCCTGGGCAGGCATGGAGGTTGTAGTGAGAGGCTCAAGGCCTGGTGGCCCAAGAAGGCAATGTCTGTGCAGCTCTGAGCTGGGCTGTCAGGACCCGTTAAGTCTTTCCTCAGATACAGAGGTGTAGGCACTGGCTTTGACATCCAGGAAATTCCCTCATATATCTCTCTTTCTCTAGGAAAAGGCTTCTTCTGACATTGAGACGTAAACTCCCTATTCTTTTTTTTTTTGCTTAGCCTATTACCACGATTGAAGAAAAAAATACTTTCCCCATTTCTCCCTTCTCCATGTCTTCCCCCAACCATCACACACAAAACAACCAAAACAGCTTATCTTTAGGCAAACCCGTTTCTGCTACTTCCTGGGGAAAGGAGAGGAACTGTTTTTGTTGTATGCATTGGTGGAGGTGGGGATGGTGGGCTCATTTTTACTCCCTCTGGCCTCATTCCTACCTCCAACTTCTCTGTCTAGTACAGGGGTAGGGAACTCTGACTCATAAGGTCTTTGAATAGAATCATGGACTTGGAGGGGGTGGGTACAGGAGGAGAGCAAGGAAGTGAGCTATTTTCAGTTTGTCAAAAATCGTAACAGAAAATATACACTAACACTCTTGTGTGCAACTAGAGAAATTCAACTTGAGCTAGTTTAGGGGAAAAAAATGGAGTTAATTGGCTTATGAAATCAATCCACAGAAAAGTGGGGTGTGCTAAGTCTCAGGGACTGCTGCAGCCAGGGCCTTAAATGTTACCAGGGCACTCTTTTATTCCCCATGTCTCACCTGTGCTGTCTCCAAGTGTGGGCTCCATGCTGCAGGCCAGTGGTTCTCAACCAGAGATGGAGAGCTATTTTACCTGCCCCCCAGGGGCATTTGGCAATATCTGGGGGACATTTTCGATTGTCACAACTTGGGGAAAGGTGCTACTGACATTCAGTAGGTAGAGGCCAAAAATGCTGCTAAAATCCCACAATGTATAGAACAGCCTCCCAAAACAAAGAATTATCTCACTAAAAATGTCAATAATAGTTGAGAAACCCTGCAGTAAGACCAGTGTTTTAGTTTGCTTTTTGCTGCTACATAGAATACCACAAACTGGGTAATTTATAATGAACAGAAATTTATTTGGCTCAAATGGCAGGGCACGGTGGCTCATGCCCGTAATCCCAGCCCTTTGGGAGGCCAAGGGGGGCAGGTCACCTGAGGTCAGGAGTTTAAGGCCAGCCTGAACAACATAGTGAAACCACCTCTTTACCAAAAATACAAAAGTTAGCCTGGCATTGCCAGATACAGTAAGTTCCTCTTCAAAGGTTTAATTTTGACTTCCTTGTTCTTTGTTCTGAGATCAACTTCCCTGTCGCTTCTCCTAAGTTACCTGCTCTGTAAACAACTTCTCTCCCCAGTCTCAGTCTGTAACTCACTTCTCTTCTGTGTTTGGAACAAGTCCTCCTTGCTTCTAGCTACCCATTCTGTAAACTGCCCCTCCCACCTAAATTATTCTTCCCACCTTTGCTGCACCCTAACCTGCCTGGACATGTCTTGTACTGTAACAGACTGCCTCTCCCTTCCTGCCTAGTTAACCCTATTCAATTTTAAACAGTAGCCAACTGGGTCAGCTTAGATTGTGTGATCCAACTCCAGCCAATGGGGATAGGACACAGAAGCAGGGACTAACAGTGTTAGGGATAAAAATGCCTTCCTTCCCTTGTCTGGTATGCTCTCACCATGACCAGGAGTGTGAGCAGCACTCTTCTGCAGAATTAAATTTGCCTTGCTGAGTTATCTTTTTTTCAAGTGCTCATTTTCCTTATGACTCCAAATTCTTATTTCTAACAGCATGGTGGTAAGCACCTGTAGTCCCAGCTATTTGGGAGGCTTAGGCAGAAGAATCACTTGAATCCAGGAAGCAGAGGTTGTAGTGAGTTGAGATCGCGCCACTGCACTCCAGCCTGGGTGACAGAGCAAGACTTGGTCTCAACAAAAGAAAAAGGAAAAGGAAAATTTATTTGACTCATAGTTCTGGAGGCTGGGAAGTCCAAGATCAAGGAGCTGCATCTGATGAAGGCCTTCTTTTTGCGTTTTCTCATGCTAGAAGGCGTCACATGTTAGGAGGGCAAGAGAAGGCCAGAGAGGAAGAAAAAAGGGGGCCAAATCTGTACTGTTATGAGGAATCCATTCCTTCCACAACAGCAATAATCCATTCATGAGGGCTCTACCTAATCACATCTTACAGGTCCTACCTCTCAATACCACCACAATGCAGACCAAGTTCCAACACATGAATGTTGGGGGATACCTACAAATTTTAGCAGCCAGCTTCCTCCTGGAAACATAGCTGCTGGCAGTTCTCAGGCCCATATCTAATGGTTTTGGTGATGTAAAGGGGACTGGGACTCACTCACCCTGATCCAAATATCAAAAATGTCAGGGAATGTCTCTGATTGGTCCAACTTCATCCAGCAACACTTCCCTAGACTAATCATTATGTCTAAAAGTTGGATGTTAGAAGGTCATGGAACCCCTTTCTAGAGCTTCATGTTTGGAGTTGGTAAGAAATATTCTCGGAATGAGAAGGGTAAAGCGCAGATCAGAAATAGGTGATAATCAGACACAAAAGCTGCTAGTGAGTAAGTTTAGTGGATTTGGGAGGCAATATCTTCTAGAAGCAGAGATATGAGGCAGCAGGCAAAGAGAAGTGACTTTCAAAGGAGTCAAGTTTGGGAACTACATTCATCTAGAGCCCACCACTAAAATACTGCACAGGCCAGACCAGTGTCCCACACTCCAGACTCTTTCTTCCCTACTCCTCTTATTTTTATTTATTTATTTAATTTTTTTTTGAGATGGAGTCTCGCTCTGTTGCCCATGCTGGAGTGCAGTGGTGCAATCTTGGCTCGCTGCAACCTTAGCCTCCCAGGTTCAAGCAGTTCTCCTCCTGCAGCCTCCCAAGTAGCTGGGATTACAGGCACGTGCCCCCATGCCTGGCTAATTTTTATATTTTTAGTAGAGATTGGATGCCACCATGTTGGATCAGGCTGGTCTCAAACTCCTGACCTCAGGTGATCTGCCCATCTTGGCTTCCCAAAATGCTACAATTATAGGCATGAGCCACTGTGCCTGGCCGCTACTCCTCTTATGAAGGCAATTCCTGGGGGACCTGTTGTCCACTCAGAATCCTTGGGTGATAAGTGGCTATTGAGATAAACTAATTATTGCTAATGTTTAGCTAGCTAATGAGTTATTCCTTGCAGATGACATAATGCCTTACCCCATTACAATGTGCATAGTCTTTCAAAGGTCTCTAAAGGAGGAAACAGTGGTAGAACTTTCAGTCAAGTAGGAGCTTGGTGGGAAATTTTTTTTGGTGTGGCCGCCTCTCCATTCAAGTCATTAATGCAGGTAGCAAGTTACACTGTATCTGAATAAGACAAGATCAAGGTTAACATTTGCTTTTTTTTTTCAACTCGTACGTTGGATTCACGGGGTACATGTGCAGGTTTATTTCCTGGGAATATTGTGTGATGCGGAGGTTTGGGGTACAAATGATCCTATCACCAAAGTACTGAGCATAATACCCAACAATTAGGTTTTCTTTTTGTTTGTTTGTTTTGCTTTTTTAAAAATTGGTTAAGTTCCAGGGTACATGTGCAGGATGTGCAGGTTTGTTACATAGGTAAACACAACAGTTAGGTTTTCAACTCTCACCCCTTTCCCTCCATCCCTTCCTCCCCCATCTGGTAGTCCCCAGTGTCTATTGCAAGGCCAACATTTTCTGAGTACATTCTTCGAAACAGGGAGTCCCTGGATGCCAGTAATTGTTATCAATATTAAAGATTTCATAATAAAATCTATTAGGGAAATGCTGGTTTAGATGGCGTTTTGTTGTGTTTTTTACTATAGGACTCAGGGCCTTTAATAGAATGGGTGTTGTGATTTTCAATGAAGGAAGAATAATATGTGGGTGTCCCAACTTATTGGGCCAAGGATCCCCTTTGCTGAGGCGCATTTTACATAGGACTACCAGTCCTGTTTTGTCCTTGCATAATTGCTGGAGGCATTCTCCTTTGTTTCCTAAAGTATATCAGTTTGGAGGATAAATTTTATGGTCACCTTATTCTAACAGAAACACACTTTGGAAAATGTTTTTCTGTTGTTTTCTGGATTTGTGGAGAGCAACTTTTTTTTTTTTTTGAGATAGAGTCTCGCTCTGTCGCCCAGGCTGCAGTGCAGTGGCATGATCTCGGCTCACTGCAACCTCTGCCTTCTGATTTCAAGAGATTCTCCTGCCTCAGCCTCCCAAGTAGCTGGGATTATAGGTGTGTGCCACCACATCTGGCTCATTTTTGTATTTTTAGCAAAGATGGGGTTTTACCATGTTGGCCTGGTCTCGAACTCCTGACCTCAAGTGATCTGCCCGTCTCAGCTTCCCAAAGTGCTGGGATTACAGGCGGGAGCCACTACACCTGGCTGAGAGCAACTTTTTATAGTTTTAAATTAGCCTTAGGACGTTCTGTTTGATGGCATATTTTCACTACTTAGGTGTCAAATTTAGAGACAGAGTCATCTCTTAGTCATGTCTAGCTGAGCACAGAATGAAACTGACCTGGACCAATGGTTTCCCATTGTCCCCAGAACACTTGTAAATTGATTCCCCATTAATATTAGCATGAGAATCCCAAAGACAAAGCATAAATTGCTCACAATTAAACAGACCCTAAGGTGATGACATTATTAAAGTTTTTGTTTTTTTTGTTTTTTGGTTGTTAAAAGACAGAAGCTCAACCTTAACAGGCCAAAAAAAAAAAAAAATGCTAGTAATTTGGGAAAGAAACTTAGAATCCGAGGACTAGCTTCAGGAAACAGAGCACCTTTGTGTACCTTGAGGGCTGACCCCAGCTTCCTGCTGCTTTCAGGTTTTTCTCTCCAACCACAGCTTTCCTCCGCTTCGCTTCAGTCTTTCCTACCAAGGACGATGCATACAGGTGATTACAGAAGTCAAAATTCATGACCTTCACGTAGTCACATAATAAGCATCAGACAAAACAATTATTTTAAAATTATAATTACAAGCAAAATGCTAAGCAACAGAGAGTGATTTCACGGGAGGAGGAAACAGGACAATGACGTTTTTGTTCTATAGTCAAAGTATGGGACAAAAATGATTCTTGAAAAATGTTTCCCTTGAAAGTTTCTTAAATCACTTGTAAAGTACGATATATGTGGTTTGATGTATTCAACTCTGAATACATACAAATGACAGAGGTATGCGGTAATGTACAGAACATAATGAAGGATGCACATGCAAAACACACATCTCCAGATTTTTACTTACATGAAAAAGAGATAAGGCTGGGCGAGGTGTCTCTTCCCTGTAATCCTGCACTTTGAAAGCACAAGGCAGGTGGATCACCCGAGGCCAGGAATTTGAGACCAGACTGGCCAACAAGGTGAAACCCCACCTGTAATAAAAAAATGCAAAAATTAGCTGGGTGTGGTGGCACATGTCTGTAATCCCAACTATTCAGGAGGGCTGGGGCAGGAGAATCTCTTGAACCCAGGAGGCGGAGGTTGCAGTGAGCCAAGATCACACCACTGCACTCTAGCCTGAGCAACAGAGCGAGACTGTCTCAAAAATAAAAATTAAAAAAAAGAGCGAAAAATAAATAAAAGGATAAATGGTTTCTCCTAGCCACAGTCAGGGAGAAGGGTGGGGTTCATTCTTCAGTCTCACATTCTCCCTGAGGTGTGTCTCACTGAAGGGAAGGCTGGGAGGAGTCGCCTGTACTGTTTTGACTGTTTGTTGATTTCCTCTCAATTCTCTAAATTCCATTACTCTCACTATGGGATCTTGGAAAAACTGATTTAACCTTTCTGTACCTCAGATATAAAACTAGAGCAATGATAGAACATACTTCATAGTTTTATTGTGATGATTAAAGAGAATAATACATGCAAAATATTTAGAACAGTGCCAGGTATCTTTAAGCTAAAAAGTATTTAGAGCAGTGCCAGGCATCATTAGTACTACAACTGTTTGCAGTGGAACAAAACCAATAGGGCCTCTGCTCTCTGGGGAGTTTTATTTTATTGGTATTCTTTTTCTTTTTCTTTTCTTTTTTTTTTTTTTTTTTTTTAGATGGAGTCTCGCTCTGTTGCCCAGGGTGGAGTGCAGTGATCTCCGGTCACTGCAACCTCTGCCTCCCAGATTCAAGCCATTCTCCTGCCTTAGCCTCCTGAGTAGCTGAGACTACAGATGTTCACCACCACGCCCAGCTAATTTTTATATTTTTAGTAGGGACAGGGTTTCACCATGTTGGCCAGACTGGTCTTGAACTCCTGGCCTCAGGTGATCCACCTGCCTCAGCCTCCCAAAGTGCTGGGATTACAGGTGTGAGCCACCGTGTCCAGCCTGGCTTTCATTTTGTTTGTTTCCTCCTCACTCCCAGTTTTTGTTTTATTTCTTTGGTTTTTAGTCAACCTTCTGACTGGTTTGCACCTGATGGAGAGAAAGCATCTTGTTTTTGTTTGTTGCTTTGTTTTGTTTTGAGACAGGGTATCACTGTGTTGACCAGGCTGGACCTGAACTCCTGGGCTCAAGGCAATCCTCCCACTCAGCCTCCTGAGTAGTTGGGACCACAGGCACACACCTCTATACCTGGCTAGAAAGATGCTTTTGATTCCTTCTTCAGAAGTCACACTCCATTATGACTTATTCAACAAATATTTATTAAGTAACTCCTACGGGTGAGGCATGATTCAAGGTGCTTCAGATGTAGCAGAAAACAAATCAGCACAAATCCCCTCCCTCATGGTCTTATGTTCCCATGGGAGAAGGGAAATATGAAGGACAAAATGTCAAACATTGGCCGGGCGCGGTGACTCACACCTGGAATCCCAGCACTTGGGGAGGCTGAGGCGGGCAAATCATGAGGTCAGGAGTTTGAGACCAGCCTGGCCAACATGGTGACCCTGACTCTACCAAAAAAAAAAAAAAAAAAAAAAAAAACACAAAAAATTAGTTGGGCATAGTGGCAGGTGCCTGTAGTCCCAGCTACTCGGGAGGCTGAGGCAGGAGAATCGCTTGAACCCAGGAGGCGGAGGTTGCAGTGAGCCGAGATCGCGCCACTGCACTCCAGCCCGAGGAACAGAGTGAGACTCTGTGTTAAAAAAAAAAAAAGGGTCTTCTGCTCCCCAGCTTATACTTCAATTTCCACTGTGTTTCCCCCCTCTCCTGCTGCAGCTTACACTTGTCTATTACTTTTTTTTTGACAAATCTTATATCACTCAGATAGCAGTCTGATCACACATGGTCAAAGAACGCTCAAATAATAAATCAAATAGAATCAGATGTCAAAGGCTGGTCTTCAAACATGAGAGCCATTGATGCCCCACTTGCCTATGATCTCTTCCGCACAAACCACATCCACACCCCAGTGGCCACCAAATCGTTCAGCACAGCTTCCTTAACTGTGAGCTGTTTGAAGCCACCAGTCTGAGCACTATTGACTATTGTTTTCAGGCTCTGACTAGCTCTAGGCATCTCAGCCCAGGTGGGAGGAACCAGCTCAACCTTGGCGTAGTACCAAAATGTGGCCAGTCCAGGCTTTGGAGAAGTCACAGCAGCGTCCACCAGCGCCTGGGGCTCCTCTTCAAGGTTACTGTGAATTGGGCTATGGTTCTGGGATGGAAAATCCATCGCCCCGAATGGCTGGCTGAATGTCTATCTGCAACGTCTTGGTGCCCTCTCCTTGATGTCAACTTTTCCCTTGTTTTGGTTTATTTGCAAATACCCTGGGTTTTCCCAGAAAGAGTTTCAGGCAGCTTCCTTACCCTTTGGCCTCATTGTTTGCAAGTGACTTGTTCCTCTGCTGCATGTGCTGTGATATTTTTCTTTTCTTTCTTTTTTGAGACAGAGTCTCATTCTGTTGCCCAGGCTGGAGTGCAGTGGCGCACAATCTTGGTTCACTGCAACCTCTGCCTCCCAGGCTAAAAATGATCTTCCCACCTTAGCGTCCTGAGTAGGTGGGACTACAGGCATGCACCACCATGTCCAGCAAATTTCTGTATTTTTTTGGTAGAGACAGGTTTTTCACCATGTTAACCAGGCTGGTCTCAAAATTCTGACCTCAACTGATCCGCCTGCTTTAGCCTCCCAAAGTGCTGGGATTACAGGTGTGAGGCCCTGCGCCCAGCCATGCTGTGATGTTTTTCCTTGGTGCTGGTTCCGTTTCTTAAGCTGGAATTCCATCTCCCACTTGGTTCTTTCAGAGTCCCTTCTTTTGGTGCAGGCAACAAATCCTAATTTAGCATCACTTGTGATTACAATTAATGTGCTGTTTACTCCCTCTTCCAGATCATTAATGAAGATGTTAAATGAGACCAGAATGAAACCGTGTCCCCATGGCATTCTGCTAGACACCTTCCAACAACTTGACACTCTGCCATTTGCTGTTTCATTACCCTTTGTTTACCTCGTGAGCTCAGTTGCTTTTGAAAGAGGCAGAAAGCTTGCTATTTCTACTGCGGCATAGATGCCGCTTAAAGGGTGGCGATATTAAAACCTGGCAGATTGTAAATGCATCCTTTTAAGTTTGAATTAAATGTGGATTATGTATAGAGCATTGTCAGTAAATACTGTTGCTCTCCCTCCTCTCAGATGCTTTTGTTTGCCCTCGACTTTCTGCAGCTGTTGTCTTTCTGTGAGCAGAGAAGAGTAGATGTTTGCTGTATGTGAAGATACTGCTTGGATCAGCTTAATTATGAGCGTGAAGTTACACTGTTGCATGTGGAAGATGTGGTAGATGGATTGCATTCATGGCTCTAGTTCCTCTCTCCTCCCCATATCCATGCCCTTTACTGATATAACTTTGCAGTACCCTCCCACTCTGACTTTGTCCAGCCACGTGACTTTCTTTGACAAATGGGATTTCAGCAGACATAATGCAAGCATAAGCTTGGAAAAAAGCACTGCGTGTCTGCTTGCACTCCTGAGCCTGCACCATTGCTCTGAAAACATACCCAGGAGAGCCTATTGGAAGACAGTACCCAGAACAGAGTCCCAATCCCTCCAGTTGACCAGCCGGGACCAGCCTAGATCTACTGACAACTGGATGACCCTCAGATATGTGAGTGAAAACAGCAGAACCTGCAAGCCGACCACCACCAGATGTATAAGCAATAAATATACTGCTTGTGAGGCCTTGTTTGTTACACAGCATCAGCTCTGGCAATAAATAGCTGATATAATAGCACACATTTGGAGTCCTATGGATGAGGAACTCACTGATCTAAAGGTTTACTACATGGTGGGTCCCTGACATGATCCTTTACAAGAAAGGAGAAGGAAAAGTTTTCTTAATAGAGATTCAGAAGGAAAAACAGGCTGCAGTGTCTGCAGTAACCTTTAAGAAACAAGGAGCAAGGGAGAAAAAGAAACTTCATGGAGACTTACAGAATTTGCAGGGCACTAAACAAAACTCTTCTTCCTTTTCTCTCTCTCTCTCTCTCTTTTTTTTTTTTTTTAAGAAGAAACAAGGTCTCACTGTGCTGCCCAGGTTGGTCTCAAATTCCTGGGCTCAAGTGATCTTCCCACCGTGGTCTCCCAAAGTGCTGGGATTATAGGCGTGAGCCCCTGCACCTGGCTTCCTTTTTCCAATGAAGATAGTAAAGAGAAATGAAGAGCGACCTAAGAATGAGAATGCACTGAGTCTCCCCTAACCCTAGGCTCTGATTTGCTGTTTCGTTTTCAGATACTTGCCCCTTGAAACTGTCACATCACTCAGCCTACAGCTGAGAAATGCTCCTTTGGTTTATGGCGACACCATTGTTACAGGAGAGGGGCTCCGATCCAGACCCCAAAAGAGGGTTCTTGGATCTTATGCGAGAAAGAATTCAGGGTAAGTCCATACAATAAAGTGAACGCAAGTTTATTAAGAAAGTAAAAGAATGAAAGAATCGTTGCTTTATAGACAGAACGCCCCGAGGGCTGCTGGTTGCCCATTTTTATGGTTATTTTTTCATCATCTACTAAACAAGGAGTGGATTTTTCATGTCTCCCCTTTGTAGACTATATAGGGTAAGTTCCTGACGTTGCCAAGGCATCTGTAAACTGTTACGGCGCTGGTGGACGTGTAGTCGTGAGGAGACCAGAGGTCACTCCAGTGGCCATCTTGGTTTTGGTGGGTTTTGGGTGGCTTCTTACTGCACCTGTTTTATCAACAAGATCTTTATGACCGTACCTTGTATTGACTTCTGATCTCATTCTGTAACTTAGAATGTCTTAACCATCTGGGAATGCAGCCCAGTAGGTCTCAGCCTCATTTCACCCAGCTCCTATTCAAGATGGAGTTGCTCTGGTTCACACACCACTGACACTGAGACAGACGGCTTTACTAAGATGGGTGAAGCCTGGAAAAGGAGTTTGTTCTCTTTACCCTGAGTGGAGCACATGCTTCTAAGTGCACAGGCTTCTGAAGACACAGCCTCCAATTGCTCCCTGGGCCTTTAAAAAATTTTTTTTTTTATTCTTTGGAGACCAAGTCTGGCTCTGTCATCTAGGCTGGAGTGCAGCAATCTCAGCTCACTGCAGCCTCCGCCTCCTGGGTTCAAGCGATTTTCCTGCCTCAGCCTTCTGCGTAGGTGGGATTACAGGTGTGCGCCACCACACCTGGCTAATTTTTGTATTTTCGGTAGGGATGGGATTTCATCATGTTGGCCAGGCTGGTCTCAAACTCCTGGCCTCAAGTGATCTGCCTGCCTCAGCCTCCCAAAATGCTGGGATTACATGTGTGAGCCACCATCTAGCCCCTAGGGCTTTCTTACTCTTCACTTCGGATGCCCAACCTTAGAATGGGCAAAGTGTGGCCCCTGGCCAGCAGCCTGGGCACCACCCAGGAGCTCGGCAGACCTGTAGAATCTCAGAGCCCACCCACACCTACTGAATCCAAGCTGACATTTTACCAGAACCGCAGGGAATTTGTGTGCGCATTAAAGTTCAAGAAGCAGGGGTCTTAGGAGATGTAGAGCTGCTCTGGAAGGGCAAATCATTTATTTTGGGGTCCATCCCCTCCTCTAGGTGGCGAGTTCTTGAAGGGAGGATGATAGCTTGTGAGTCTTTGTATCCCCAGCACCAAGCACTGCGCCTAAACATAAGAGGAGCTCAAAACTAATTTGCTGAACTGCAGTGAGCTGATGTAACTGAACAGCCAGACTCGTCAAGCTTACTCCCCTATCTTATGGACAGGACTTTTCTCTCCAGGATTCCTGAGCTCCCTGGAGCAGCGACCACCTTGAATGTGCCAATTGTCAAAACATGGCAACCTCCTCCACCCCCAAAAATCTCTGCACACTCCAGAGATTTAGGTTTGAACATTGGAATGTAAAGCACAACATCCAGTGCATTTGAATAAGTGAGTTTGGGACCGGCATTCTGCATATATTACAATGTCAATATGGAACTTAAATTAGGGCCCTAGTAAAAAATGTGCTAGGGCCTTCAACAGTGGACTCAGAAATAGACCAGTGGGCAGGGAGGGAGGGAGAGAGGAAAGGAGGAAGGTAAGAAAACAGGGAGTGTGGCAATGGGGGAGGGAGAGGAAAGAAAAAATAGGCTAGGGCTTATGGGACCTAAATTTTACCTTCTTATTTTCTAGTGGAACTTGGAATTTTTCACCCCCTCTCATGGTATCATTGACATTAAATATCCAATCTTCTCTGCCCCACATCAACTTGAGTAATATACCACAGCCAAGGTTGGCTGCATCTGCTCTCTTCCTCCTTACTCAATTCAAGTTAAGAATGGTCACACCATACATTACTACTGGGATTTTTAAAATGATTTATTTTGATACACAATTCAGACCTTTGAACCAGGTTGGATGCTGGGTGCTTTGTTGACATAGTAGTTAGGGATAAAAGGGGAGTTTGGGGGATTGCAGAATTCTGACTTTCTATAAATCACTAATTTTATTGTAGTAAATAGAGGTCACCTCCTGGAACTTCAATAGCCTGCCTTGAAAAATGGCATGAAACTATCAATGTCCATCAAAAGAGAAAAAAACAGGACAAAGAGAGTGGAGGGAGAAAGACATTTTCTCAGTTTTAGCCAAGGCTGCATCAAGAATATGGCTAGTATGGTCAAAGCTACTTTTAAGAGGTGGCCCAGAAACTTCCCATTGCTTCTTTGAGCACATTGTCTCTTGCCCCTGCCCTAGATAAGAGGCTAAAGGCAAAGAATGTGGCAAAGTAGCTGGGTGCATGGGGCCTTGGACGTTCATTTCTGTCATGAGCTTAGAAGGCCTAAGCCAGACGGGAGAAACTGAAGAGTGCACTCCAAAACCGTGCTCGATTCTGGTGAGAGTAATCACCGCATATGGCAGGGGCTGCAGGCACAGGTAAAATCAGGGGTCCTGGAGGGAAGGTCAACAGCTGGGGAGAGGAGAGTCTGCTAAACTGAGAGACTCTAGCTTAAGTTATTCAACCCCTTTCTAACTCCTTTCTTTTTTGTTCTGTTTTTTCTTTCCTTGTTTGATTTGATTTGATTTGATTGCATTCTGGGGCACACGTGCAGGATGTGCAGGTTTGTTGCATAGGTAAACACGTGCCAGGGCGGTTTGCTGCACTTATCAACTCATCACCTAAGTGTTAAGCCCAGTATGCATTAGCTATTTTTCCTGATGTTTTCCCTCCCCCCACCCTTCTTTCTTGTATGAGTGTGTGTGTGTGTGTGTGTGTGTGTGTGTGTGTCTCCAGTCTCACTGTGTCTCCCATACTGGAGTACAGTGGTGCAGCCTCAGCTCACTGGCAACCTCTGCCTCCCGAGCTCAAGCGATCCTTCCACCTCAGCCTCCTGAGTAAGACTACAGGTGCATGTCACTACGCCAGGCTAATGTTTGAATTTTTTTTGTAGAGAAGGGGTTTCACCATGTTGCCCAGGCTGCCTCACTTCTAACGCATAAGATGTAAGTGGAAGTCCCTGGAAAGTCTTCCTTTCTTGTATAAAAAGCAAAGTCTTGCTAGGAGAGAGTTTGTCCTTTGCTCCTTTACCATTCCCACTTTCTTTTCCTGCCTGAAACACAGATACCGTAGCTTGTAGTGCAGAACCTTTCTTGAGATCATGAGGCCCACACACGTCATGCTTAAGGATAGCAGAGTGGCAAGGCTGAGGAGCCTAGGTCCCTGCTGGCACCACTGCTCAGCCTCACTGCCAGCCCTGGACATCTGGCTGCATGAAAAAAATTAACCCCTTACTTACTTAAGCCCCCTGTGGTCATGTTTTTCTACTATACACACAGTGATATACTACCCCCAGCTCTATCCATTGTTGCTGTATAGGAATGCTGGCTCAGTGTCACAAGATTTTCTGATTTTTCAAGAGAGGATATAATTCTGGATTTTTTTTTAATACAAAATTTCCCAGTTGGCAGCTGGTAATTGATCCCAATAGAGACAATGAATTGAATTTTTTGAAGACACACTTCCAATTTGTGATCTCCAATTTATACAATGTTTACTCTTGGCCAGATGCTATGCTAAGCATTTTATATAGATGATCACATTTAATCCTGACAACAGTGTTGAAAGTCATGCTATTATTACTTTTTTATATATAGTTTAAGAAACTGAGACTCAGAAGTGTAGCTAACTTGCCGAAAGCTGTGTGGCTATAGAGAAAGAGCCATTATTCCAGCTCATGCCTGACTTCAGAGCAGGCATCGCTAATTACGACGGAGTCAATCCTTTATTGCCACCTAATGCTGCTTAGCAATCCACTTCAAAACTCAGTGGCTTACAACCAGAATTTACTCTCATGCTAAAGCAGGAAAAAGGCCGTGAAACAAACCTCTCGAACACCAAACTGGGAGGAAAGGGGTGATTTATTCGGCCGGGAGCAGGGTGGCATAGTTACCTAATAGTCAAGCTCCGCTCACAAAGAAAGCCCCTGCCCTTTTAAAGGCTTACACCCCTAGAAATTACACGTGAAAAGATCTTGGGCTTACAACTCTAGAATTTACATGTGAAAGAGTCTTGAGCCATGGAGTAGGCGTGGGGTACGTGACTTAGGTAGGGGTTTGATCTTGTTTAAGTAAAAACAATGCCTTCCGGAAGGATTTCTCCATACCATGCCTGTGATCTATAGGAGGGTGATTAAAGGTGGTGCCCAGTCTGCCAGCCTTTACTTCTCCTATTGAAATGCAGTGTGGAAGTTATGGGGGAGGTGATCTTAGATACTTAAGGGTGATTAAGGGTCTCCTTCCTCAATGCTTATGGTTCTGTAGGATGACTGTGGTTTGGGTGATCCAGGTTAGGATCAGTTGCTTGTCTCTGCTTCAAGCTGTGATTCCTGTAGGATAGGATCTAGGCTGGAAGTTGGGTTCAAGTCCACTCTATGTGTTTTCATTCTGAAAGGGCAGTCGCTGTGCAGGGTGAGCTCTTCCCTTGGGAGAATACCAGAACGTAAGAACCAAGCCATCATTGTTGGGTGCATTTAAGGTCTCTAGTCATATTGTGTCTGCTAGCATTCCATTGATCAAAAGAGGCTATGATGCTTAGCCCAACATGTGTGGAGCAGGGACATATATTTGGCCCACAGAAGGCGGGAGAGTGAGCATTGCTCAACAGTGATCCAAACAATTGCAACTATTCTACACAGTCTCAGGAAAAGCTGGCTTTCATTCCGATGAAACAAAGACTCCTTTTTTTCCCCACTGCCTGTTCTCTAAAATAGCAAATGGTGCAAGGACTGATAAGAGGGGCACAAAGCCATCCAAATCCATCTGAAATCAGTTCATTTCAGAGATACCATCACCTTCTGATGGTGTTACGCCCTGGAAATGGTGGTCAGTCAGTCCAGCTCTAGATACTAGAAGGCAACTGGCAGGAGGTGGGGAGGATTTGGTGGGAAGGTAGCCCCCCTTCTTGCTGGGGAGGAGCTTTCATCTCTGTCCAGTTCTCAGCTGTAGAAGCTATGCCTGGAGATTTCCAGGTGTTTCCTGTCCTGGTTCCTGCCTTGTTCTTTCTCTTTTCTCCCATCCTCATTTGTGTTTCCACTCCTCCTTCTCCAACATTCCAGAATATTCATTCATCCATTCCATGAATAGGAATTTGTTGACCACCTCCTTTGTGCCAACAGCTGTTCTTGATGCCAGGGGAACAGTGAGGACAGGATTGAACCCATCCCTGTTTCCATCTGAGCTACTTCTGGTAGAGGCTGGCAAACAACAAGTAAATAAAATGAAAGGCATATCTGGGAGAGTGAGAAGTGCTCCCAAGGGCAGACAGAATGGAGAGGGGAGCAAAGAAAGGGAATGAGGGTGGAGGAGAAGGGGCCCAGCCTTTCAGTACCTGACTAGGCTCACCTTTCACTGTTGGCTTCTTCCTGAAGCTGGTAGCTGCTTCAGGCAGAGGCCATATTTGATTCAGCAGTGTCCAAGGTCAGATGCAAAGCTTCCCCAAATGCTGCAGGGCAGCAGATTATACCACGGTGTCTTGAAATACTTGCATGGTGTCTATGTGAGCAGGACCTGCTGTCTCCAAGTGTCCTGCTGGTTGTGTTGATCATACGTGTGGGAGGTGAGGGATGGCATGTACATGGAAGAGGAGCCCGTAGCGAAGGGCAGGGGTGAAAGCCACCAACAGCTTCTCTACTCCCTTTTATGGGGTAGACTGGGTGGTCCCTCCCTGTACACAGGCTTCATGCCGAGGTCTGGATGTGCTGCATTAGACCACCTGGTGCCTCAGTTTACTGGAGGGATACAACCAACCTCATTGGGTTCTCTAGAGCAGAGATTCTCAACAGGGTGAGAAATGATTTTGCCCTGCCATACCCATCTCAGGGAACATCTGGCAATGTCTGGAAACATTTATGATGATCACAACTTGGGGAGGGATTGTACTGGCATTTAGTGGGTAGAGGCCAGGGAAGCCGCCAAACATGCCACAGTGCATAAGCTGGAATTATCTGGCCCACACTGTCAGTAGTGCCTGGGTGCCCCGGGGCCACGCTCATTAGCCACCACCCCTCGTGCATCTGTGCAGGGGCTCAATTTAATTTCTCCGTATTATTTTGTTTGAGAATGAGTGATAAATGCACATCGCAACATTCCAAAGAACAGTAGCGGTCATAGTGAAAATGCCTGTCTCTTCCAGCCTTATTCATAATTCTCCTTCCTCCTCCCCACCCCTGCTCCCAGCTCCTTGTGCATCTCCTTCCAGACGTACTCTGCCTATCAGGGCCCCACCTAACATTCTCTCATCTCCCACCTTGACACAACAAAGGCTGCTCTCTGTGACTACCTGAGTTTTCCTGCCTGGGGGCTTTTTGTTCTGGCCCTGGGAGCACCTTTGGTAAACTGGAATTGCCCAAGAATTAATGCTCCTGGAAGTAACTCACAACCAAAGACTGGTGAAAAGTTGGTGGATAAATGCCCCAGCTTACCTTGGGTGAGATAGTCTGAAGGGAGTTTTTTTTTTTTTTTTTTGAGACGGAGTCTCACTCTTTTGCCCAGGCTGGAGTGCAGTGGTGCAATCTCGGCTCACTGTAACCTCCACCTCCCAGGTTCAGGTGATTCTCCTGCCTTAGTCTCCCGAGTAGCTGAGACAACAGGAGCTTGCCACCACACCCAGCTATTTCTATTATTTTATTTTTTTAATTTTTAGTAGAGCTGGGGGTTTCACCATATTGGCCAGGCTGGTCTTGAACTCCTGACCTCAGGTGATCTGCCTGCCTTGGCCTCCCAAAGTGCTGGGATTATAGGCATAAGCCAATGCACCGGCCTGAAGGGACGTCTACACTGTTGGCCGGTTTTCCTCTGCAGAACTGCCGTCCAGTTGCCCTCAGTGGTAACGTTCTCGGTATTTTCCCTTAATTGACTACCTTTTCTTCCTTGCCTTACTTCTCCACTCTCCTACTGGAATTTCCAGTTTGCAAGCAAACATATGAGTTTGATTCTGGAGGAATCCAAACTAAGAGAGAGTTCTCTACATCTATCTATCTACACATACATACCTATGTATACATATGTATACATGTATATGTGTATACACACATATATACATATGTGTATGTGTAGTATATATGTGTATATATAGATACAGTTTTTACACAAATAACATTCTACATCTTGCTTTTTCACTTAATTATATATCTTGGTGGTGTTCCTTATCAGTATGGAGAGCTATTAATATCTCATTGTCTCTTTCGACATTCTATTTCATTATATAGATATACCATAACTTATGGGCATCTAGATAGATTTTCACTTTCTGTGTTTATCAGTGCCCTTGAAGTGACCATATACATTTGATATAACTTCTTCCAGAGTCATGAGATGCGTGTGTTTAACATTTTGATAGACATTGCCAAGTCTTTATAAAGCCTACACCAATTTATGGCTTCTCACCAGCAAAGTATGAGTTGAAACTTGGTGCTAAAAAGATGAAACCAAATGTTTAGGTTGCCTTTGTCCTTGCTTTGGTCTCTGCTCAAAGCATGTTCTCTCTTCTGTACCTTGGAAGTGGACATGAGCATGGAACTCCCAGGCTGTGGAATCCCAGGTGAATGAACGCAGCCTGGAGGCACTCTGTGGTGTGCCTGAAGGTGTGGACACACGGACACACAGCAAACCCCCTTGCTCTCCAGAGGTTAGAATCCTTGTTGGTTAAATGGTATGGAGAAACAAAGTTGTGAACACCTCAAAGATGAAGTTTCCGAATCAGATCCAATAGTGAGATATTGAAGGGATATACGCATTTCCCTTGATAGGCCCCTTGCCATTGAATAGTGGCAAATATTAATACATTCTGAGTACTCACTATGTGCCTGGCTGAGATCCAAATGCATTCCTTGCACCTTCTTATCATCTCACAGCAATCCTATGTTGAAGATGATGCTCTTATTCCTGTCTTTTAGTGAGGATACTGAATGACAAAGATATTAATTGACCACTTAGCAGATGGAAGCTATTGAAAGTCTAACCCAAACTGCCAGGGTTAAAATCGTGGCGGTCTCTCTTATGAGTTGGGTGGCCTTACACAAGATGCCCTTCCTCTCTTCGGTGCTTCTGTTTTCTCCTCTGTAAAATGAAGACATTGCTGTGAAGATGAGATAAGTTAATAGATAAAAAATGCTCAGAAAAATTTGGCTATCTAATCATTGTCTATAAGACTCTTGAAGCTGGAAACTTAGTCACTGTATTTTACAGTATCCCACTAGTCCAGTTCATTACTTTTTTTTTTTTTTTTTTTTTGAGACAGTGTCTCACTCCATCGCCCAGGCTGGAGTGCAGTGGTGCGATTTCACTTCACTGCAACCTCTGCCTCCCGGGTTCAGGCAATTCTCCTGCCTCAGCCTCCTGAGTAGCTGGGATTACAGATGTGCACCACCACGCCCAGCTAATTTTTGTATTTGTGTATGGAAGCTCCCTCGAGAATGACATGCTTGAGGAGGGAGAGAAGTCTGGTGTGGCTGGAGCCCTGAGTATGTGGGAAGGAGAGGAGGAAGGGAGTTAGGCAAAGGCCGGGAGGGGACAGCTTCACAGGCCTAGTGAGGGAGGCTGGTCTTTATTCTAAGGATAGCATGACACCATTTTCAAGAGTCTGAAGCCATGTAATCAGAGGGGTTTTTTTTGTTTATTTTTTGAGACAGGGTCTCAGTGTTGCTGGAGGGCAGTGGTACGACCTCAGGTCACTGCAATCTTTGCCTCCCAGGTTCAAGCGATTCTTGTGCCTCAGCCTCCCAGGCAGCTGGGAATACCAGCACGTGCATTCACACTAGGTGAATTTTTGTATTTTTAGTGCTGGTCTCGAACTCCTGACCTCACATGATCCACGCGCCTCCGCCTCCCAAAGTGCTGGGGATTACAGGCGTGAGCCACCGCGCCCGGCCCCGGCCAGTTCATTTTTAAGAATAAAAATAAAACGGAAATTTTAAGAGTTGAAGAAAATAAGTGAAAGAGATACAAGTTTTATTTCAGAAATTCTCAAGGTATACCGAGGATCGCTGCTGGAACCACACTCATGCCTCTGCAGTACGGCTGGCTGCAGGCTCCTGGGGCGGGAACGGATTACACCACCGTGAGCAGCAGTGACAGAAGCACAAGTCGGCAGCGACTGTGAGGCTCATCTGCAGAAATCCAGGCTCTCTGCATTCTAGAATAATTTGATCCACACCATCTGGCAGCTTGAAAGAAAAAGAAAAAGATGAAGAGGGAGAAGAAACAACAGCCATGTAGCATGAATGTAATTCCTAATCTAAGTTATGCACTCCCATTTGCTTCATGTAATATGAGCCAAATTTAAACATGTCAACATCTCAACAATTGCTGATTTTTCAAGTGCTATACGATGCATCTGGCGGGCACTCATTGAATGTTCTTCAATGACGTGACATAAATCTATTTACTAAAATAGAGTGTATTGAAAAAGCAAATAGTATATTGTAATGTCCTTTAGTTGGCGTTTGCATAAATTAGGACTCTGAAATACGTGAGTTTGAGATTTAAAAGCACATGACTATGTTTTTAAATGTTCAAAGCATCATAATTACAGAGCTTACAAACCATTGAGTCCATTTTCCCCATTTTAAGCATAAGAAAACAGTCCAAGATTAGATTTTGATAATGAGAGAGGAGGGAGAGAGCCCAACCATCCCAGACCCCTGGCAGGGAGGACAATAGTTGGGAAAGAGGTGAAACGCTGTGTCAACTGGACCACCCAGGCTCTCGAACACCGAGACACGAAGCATCCCTCCTCCATCTTCTCTTCTGCTGAGACTTCCTGGAGGCATAGCAGAGTTATAACTGCTGACCAGGCAGAACTTCTATTCTCCTACAAGTTTGCTCTGAGATGGAGAGAGTGTGCCTGTGGTTCATTAGGAAGAGCTCTTGGGATGCCTGTAGAAAGGAAGGGAAGGAAGCAAGACCAGCCAGAAGGAGAAGCTGAGTTATGATGAAGTCTCAGTGGAGACCTTGGCCAACTCTGAGGCATGTCCTGAAGCTAGACTATCTCCTCCAAATTATCCCAAGCTGAGATGAGGGAGCTGGGCATTTAGCCTTGTATTAGGCCATTCTTGCACTGCTATAAAGAAATAACTATGGCTGGGTGCAGTGGCTCACGCCTGTAATCCCATCACTTTGGGAGGCCAAAGTGGGTGGATCACGAGGTCAGGAGTTTGAGACCATCCTGGCCAACATGGTGAAACCCAGTCTGTACTAAAAATACAAAAAGTAGCTGGGCGTGGTGGCATGTGCCTGTAATCCCAGCTACTTGGGAGGCTGAGGCAGGAGAATTGCTTGAACACGGGAGGCGGAAGTTGCAGTGAGCCAAGATTGGGCCACTGCACTCCAGCCTAGGGGATAGAGTGAGACTGTCTTGAAAAGAAAAAAAGAAATAACTGAGACTGGGTAATTTACAAAAAAAAAAAAAGGTTTAATTGGCTCATGGTTTCTCAGGCTATACAAAAAGCATGATTCTGGCCTCAGGTGATCAATCCGCCTCAGCCTCCCAAAAGGGCTGGGATTACAGACGTGAGCCACTGCGCCCAGCCCAGAGTTTTGTTTTTAACAGATCAATAATCTGGGGGAAAGATTATTGCTGTCTCTGAGCGCATGTGGTGGCAGCAGCAATTAGAAGTGCTTAGGAGGCACAACTGCCAGGCTGGGGCGATCCTCTCGCCAGACTCTAGTACTGGGGAATTGGGGGTGAAGCGCTGATAGCTGAACGTACCACCTTCCCAGTCTAGGGTGCAGGATCTCACTGCCCAAGGGTCCTACTACCATCATGGGTCAGGTTGTGCCTGAGGTAAGATGTTTCCCAGGAGCGATTTGGGATAGGGGTGAGAACCCCATGGTGGATTTATGCTCAGGAAAAATGCAAAAAGGAACCAGAAATTGCCCTGCCTCTGAATCCCTAGCATTTCTCCAACCTGGCCCGAGGCTGCTTCCACTCTGGCCCTGATTTGTACTGTAAGCCAACTGGATTCTGAGCAGCAGAGAGTCATCGCCCTCAGGAAGCAAGCTAAGTCATCATTTCAGTCCTTCATCAGGCGTTTAACAAAGAAGCAGGCCAGCTCTGGGAATGCGTGTGCATTATCTTTGTTCATGGTGAAGGGCTGGACACTGCAAGGTTGCAGGCATCTCCCAAGCAAGCAGGCCCTCCTCATGCTTTGTGTACTACAAGATGAGCCTCAGTAACTAACCTGTCAAAACTGTATTTATTGGACACCTACTATACTAAGTGCAAGGTGCCACTGAAGGCAGATCCTGTATATTATTTATCTCTTTATTCTTAATCTCTGGCACAGAGAAAAGGTGTGTGTTTGTTGTGCTGTGAAATGAGCCCCGCAATCCTCCAGGTATGCTCTGCGTGCTGCCACTGCACCGTCATTGTAACTCCTGCCATGGCTCCAACCCCAGGTCTTGGAGGCAGATCTCAGCGAAAGTTCCAGATGGATCACTTATTGGCTATGAGGTCCTTGCCAAGTCACTCACCTTCTATAAATCTCAGTGACCTCACCTGTGAAACAGGGGAATCATTAGGCTGAAGAATGCAAAATTCCCATGTTTGTGAGTCAAAATGGTCCAACATCTACAGTTTCATGTGATTCAACCTCCTACGATAGAGGGCTGTTGGGAAAATGAAAGGAGATTATGTATTAAAACTTTAAACTAGTCCCTATTACAAAGTAAAAAGCGCTCCTGAGTCTCCTCTTTGCAATAATAATAATTATCATGATGATTATTTACACCTGCGTAGGAGAGTTCAGAATGTGGGTGTTGGAGGGGGATCCCCCGGTGGTTTTCCCAAGGTGCTCCTGGCCTCTTGCCACACTTCTTGCCCCTCCCCTTGGAGGTAGAGGGAGTAACCCGCTTGGTGGATGACAGCAATCAATCCATGCTTCTAGTGGAAGGAACAAACCTGTCAAGAACCCTAAAGGTAAATGTGTGAGTGTTGTCTCTCTCTGCCCATTTCCCCTCTACCCTCCTTCCCTGGGCCAGTGCCAGGGAGCAGAACTGAGTAAGTCCGTGTGCTCCATACACTCTAACTTTCCCTGCAGGTTCCTGGCTTCAGACTGGGGTGCGTAGGTGGCAGGAGAGGCAGGGAGAAGTTGGAAGCCCACCTCTGAGCTGTACCTTCCAATCCAGATTTCAGTAATAATAAAGCCGATGTTTGGACACTCATCTCCAGTTCATTCTTGGTACTCCCTTTTTGGGAACAGAGGAGACAGCTATAGTTAATTAGTTCCTTCAAGTACCCACAGCAGGGGCTGGACCAACTGGCTCAGGAAAGTTGCTGTAACAGAAACTCTGCTTGTACCTGCTGGAAGAGTCTAGACTGGCAGAAAAAGGGAAGTGCTCACGAGTGATAGCAATAAGTAATTTCAGGCCTTTGGCAGGGGCGGGGTGGGGAGATAAGATCAAGTATAAGGAATCTCAATGGGGCCTAAAGATTCCTTGCCCATTCTAGCCAGAGGGAATTTTCTCACTAGGGAATTTTCCCCTTGGACCTTACCTTTGACCAAGGTCTCCAGATCTCTGTCCTTCTAGAGCATTCCCCTCCCCATCCAGATCCCTGTTACTTTCTCACATTGCACAGTTGAGCTCCTGCCTTCCTGCCCTCTACCCATCCTATACCCAGCCCCAACCTCTCCAAAGCTCTCCTGGTTGCTCTGCTGTTCAGAGAGCACCTGCGCCTCTAGGTCTGGGGCTCTAAGCAGCGCAGATTAGGAGAAATGCACACCTAGGTGAGAGGAAACAAATCCTGTCTTTAGTTTCATTAGCCTTCAGTTGAAATTCAGCATTTCCTTTAAATATGAATGTAGCAACAAACCACAATGGTACGGGCAGTATTTGTGAATTTATCATCATTAGAAATCACAAATCGTTTCATATTGCATTGTCATTGTTACAGATATTTTGAAATATCATGTATGCTCATCACAACTTTGAAATTAAAGAATTTGGGCACAGTGGCTCAAGCCTGTAATCCCAGCACTTTGGGAGTCTGAGGCAGGCGGATCGCCTGAGGTCAGGAGTTCGAGACCAGCCTGGTCAAAATGGTGAACGCTTGTGTCTACTAAAAATATAAAAATTAGCCGGGCATGGTAACGCAAGCTTGCAGTCCCAGCTACTCAGGAGGCTGAGGCAGGAGAATTGCTTGAACCCAGGAGGTGGAGGTTGCGGTGAGCTGAGACCACACCACTGCCCTCCAGACTTGGGTAACAGAGTGAGATTCCATCTCAAAAAAAAAAAAAAAAAAAAGGAATTACAGAATTTATGAGATCTGCTGCTAGAGCTTACTAAATTATTATTTAACTAAATAGTATGATGACTGTGTTTCTGTACAACTGATTTTCTTTATAATCCTATGTTTTTATTTCATGCACTTGAAAACATTATTCTGAGGAATCCGTAGATTCTATTATACCATAATGCCAAGGGGATCCAAGGTATGAAATACTTAGAATTCTTGCTTTGGTGGGAAAAAGCTCTGCAGAAGCTGTGTAATTAGAGCTTTTCTTTAATGTGATTGATTTCTAGCTGGGACTCCCACTGCAGTAAGGGTCAGGGACTGGGAGGGCAGTTTGTGCCTGAGAACAGGCAGTGGCAGTTCCCAGGCTCTCCACTGTGGAGAGCTTGCGTTGCTCCCCTTGAATTTGGGAGGCCCAGGACTTCTGCGTGTGATGCAGAATGTAACTTCCCAGGCCAGGCCATGAGAGATGTCACCATTTCCTCCAGGACAAGCCCCAGCTGAGTTCCCAGGTTACAGCCACATTAACCACCAGACACTAGAACGGGGAAGCTTTCCTGCCACCCCCAGTCCAGCCATAAGCTGCAACTTGCAACTGCAGAGATTCCTGGTGATGACTGTGTATTGGTCCATTTTCATACTGCTGTGAAGAAATACCCAAGACTGGGCAATTTATAAAGAAAAAGAGGTTTAATGGACTCACAGTTCCACGTGGCTGGGGATGCTTCACAATCATTGCAGAAGGCAAAGGAGGAGCAAAGACTCTTACATGGCAGCAGGTAAGAGAACATGTGCAGGGGAACGTCCTTCTGTAAAACCATCAGATCTCATGAGACTTATTCACTATCACAAGAACAGCACGGGAAAGACTTACTCTCATGATGCAGTTACCTCCCACTGGGTCCCTACCATGACATGTGGGGATTATGGGAGCTATAATTCAAGACGAAGTATATGTGGGGACACAGCCAAACCATATCAGACTGTCTCACTCAGTCCAGTCCCCAGAACCAGGAGAGATAATAAAATGATTGTTATTGCTTTAAGGTGCGAAGTTTTGGCGTGACTTGTTTCATAACAATAGTAACCAGAGTAGAAGGGGTGTAGAGTACGTGTATATTTTTTAATTTAATGATTTTCATTAATATATGATATTTGTACATATTGATGGGGTACCTGTGATGTTTTGATACAAACATACAATGTGTAATGATCAAACCAGCATATTTAGTATTTTGGATATCCATCACCTTAAACATTTATCATTTCTTTGTACTAGGACTATTTCAAATGTTCTCGTCTAGCTGTTTTGAAATAAACAATGTATTATTGTTAATCGTATCACCCTACTCTGCTCTCAAACACTACAACTTATTCATTCTACTGAACTGTGTGTTTATACCTACTAGTCAACCTCTCTTTCTCCCAACCTCCCACCCACACACCCTTTCCAGTCTCTAACAACTACCTTGTATTCTCTACCTCTGAGCGATTCCCTTTTTTAGCTCCCCCATATGAGTGAAAAAATGTGACATTTTCTCTCAGTGCCTAACTTATTTCACATAACATAATTACCTTCAAACCATCCATGTTGCTGTAGACAATAGGATTGTATTCTTTTGTATGGCTGAAGAGTATTACATTGTGGGTATATACACTATATTTTTAATCCATTCATCTATTGTGTTGTACTGAACCGAGCATAGAAAGTTAACACCAAGACAAAAGTAGGCCAAACTGCAGGGTCTTTATTTCCGGCGACCACGGAGGACTCACGTCTCTCCAACCCGTGGCCCCGGAGGGAGGGTGTTAATATCTTTTATACCTTTCTCCCGGGTAAGGGTATGTGGTGGGGGTGGGGGTGAGGAGCCTCAGACATTCCGAGGGCTAGTGAATTCTGCAAATCACTTTCTGGGCGGAGATAAGGGTGAGGGGCGGGGGTGAGAGTGAAGGGATTCAAACATTTAGGGGATTCCATAAATCATCTCCTGGGCAGAGAGGAGGGTGCGGGTCTCCGGACATTCCAAGGACTAGAGGATACATTGTGGATATATTGTCACTTCGACTGTTACTTAAGTGGCTTACAGAAGTCAAGATAAGTCTTAGTTTGCAAATCATCTGGGTTGTAGTAGAAATAACAGATCTTAGTTATTTATTACAGGGCGCAGAGGCCATGATGGAATTAGCTTGGGCTGTTTATTCTAGTCACTACCGGTAAGTAAAGGCTAGTAATTTTGGCAGTTACTGATAAGAAAGGTATGCAGCCTTTGCAGAGAAAGGCTAGCAGTTTTATTTACAGAAGCCAAGGCCAGCAGTTATTGTGAGGAGAATGGGGCAGCTGTTACAACTTATTTTAAAACACAACTTTGTCTTTTATAAAATAGTGTTGTTCAGGTTCTAACTTTGGGCCAGCTATAGCACACGAAGATCTGATTAGTCAAGGTGGTCTTTTTCTTATGGGAAACGTATATTAACCTTCCAAACTGAAGATGTAACAGTCATGGGGTCTTGGTGACCATCTGGTCTGAGTGAGATACAGGACAGCAAAGAGGCAGTTAATCTGTAACAAAGATCAGTGATTGAAAGAGGAGAGAGCTAGCCTCTATCTCTCCCAGTCATTTACAGAACAAGAGCAATGAGGAAGACAGTTAGGCTATAATCTAAAGAGCAGGATTGGAGACATGCTGCTGACTCAGTCTCCAGGAATTAGCATCCGCCTTGGCATAATACATTTAAGGAGTCCTGAAATTTTATTTTCTCTTACGTTGGCCACCCCTATTGAAGGAACCCTAAGGTCTTTCTGGGGTGCTAGTAATATTCCATGCCTTGATTCAAATGATGGTTATGTGGTCATGTACTTTAGAACTATGTATTAATTTGAGCGGTGATGTTTCATGCACTGTTCTTTATGCAAATGAAGGTATTCAGAAAACACTACCCCAAACATGCTGCTTTGTGTGCTGATTACTTCAAACTGAAGGCACTTGGGAGGCAGCAAATGCAGAGAGCGGCTTTCTCTGAGCTTCCTTGATCTGCCTAAAGACTGGCTTCTCCAAAAAGGAGCTCCCTTGTAATGAATCATTTCCCCAGAAATTTTATCAACCAGGGAAGATTAACTCTGATCACAGGGGAGAAAACTGGAAGTTGATACCATGCCCAGACTATTACTACCTGAGAGATCTTTTATCTGCACAGGACCGCCTTTCTTTGCCATGCGTTTTCTCCTCTTGCCCTGCCATACCCTGTGGTCCCCACCACCCCCCAGAACCCCAAGCTCCTATTTTTGTTTTGTTTTATTTATTTATTTTTAATAGCTCAGTAGCTGTATAAGTTTCAATCATCTGACCCTTTTTGAAGTCTAATGTTTTGTGAGATTCCTGTGTGTACAGGAATATGCAATTAAATATAATTTTTCTCCTGCTAATCTGTCTTATGCCAATTTAATTTGTAGCCCCGCCAAGGAACCTAGAAGGGTAGAGTGAAGTCATTTTTTGCTCCACTACACATATTATATTTCATGACTTTAAAATTTCAACAAGGTCAGCAAAACAGGGGTGGTCACTGAAAGCTTCAGACACACAAGGCCACCAGCGCACAGTGGCATGGGGTGCACATTACATAATGCCAGGGGCACCACTTCCATGGACACCAATGATTTCCAAAGGCAGGCAGCCAACCAGGGACGTGCAGAGCCCATAAGAGACCCTGAAAAGCAGTTCCCAGAGAATGACCCCTCCTCCCTGTGGTCCCCTGGCCAGGTCCCATAGCTCTCCCAAGCACACCTCCTGGATTTCCCTTGCAGCTGGAATCAAAGTCGCAGGGAGTGCGTGCTCCAGGGCCCCTCCCAGGGAGAGAGAGCAAAGGATTTACAGTGGACACGAGAGGCTTTGTCATAAAAACGACAGTAAACTGAAGATGTTACCACGGGAGGGTCTTCTGTACTGGGCCTCTCCTTTTGTAGATGTGAAACCTGGAGGCCCAGAGACACACGTGGCCTCCTCTTGGTCAAGAGAGAGTTAACGTCCTAGCTAGGAGGAAGCCCTTCAAGGTTCTTCTCACATTGAAGTCAGGCTGTTCCCCTAGGATTCCTGTCCTCTTCATTTCTTATTCTAACTTTGTAGATTAACTCATGTTAATGATTCCTGATGGGTAGAAATGTTATTCTATTAACATATTTGCATAATAATAGGAACTTCAGTGCCTTAATAGGGGAAACTCAGGCCCCAGGGAGGGCCAGCAGAGCAGGAACTGGCCACTCTTGGGGAGTTTTATACCTTTTGCTTATTTGAGAAAAGTTAGGGATCCCTCCGCAGAGAAGGTGACGGGAGCCCAAAACTGCACTCTTTGAGAGGATGCACAGGTCCCCTCCACCCTACCAACTCATCTGAGGTCCAGACTAACACCATGAGGGAAGCCAGACTCTCCCCCTGACTTTAGCCTTAATGACTAAAGTGTGCAGTGGTGACAAGGCACCCCATCATTCGATGGGGGTTGGGAAGAGAGAAAGAGAAGAAGATATTGAGAGAAAGATTCTTTTCTGTAATTCACTAATAATAATGTGACAGAAGGTAGTTAGTCAGACATGCGCAGGGCTGGAGAAGTCCCCCGCCAACCCCAACCAGAAATATCAGGCGACAATCATGTGATGGCCAAGCAGTGGTTAAACTGTCTCTCTAAAATAATAATTGGTTGCAGCCGGTGTCGGTGAAAGGCAGTTTCCCAACAGGTAGAAATACCTGAAATTGGTAAGATCTCAGGAGCTGGGTTAGATCCTGATAAGATCTCAGGAGCCGGGCAAGGGGGTTCAAGAGGCAAAATGATGGCTTTTAACTAGTCTGTGACCCCTCCTAGCGACATCCGGTTGAACTAGGAAAGGCCGCAAAACAAACTTCTCGAGCACCTAACTGGGAAGGAAGTGGTGATTTATTCCGCCCGGAGGTGCGCAGGTCTGAATACCCCAAATAACCCATCCCCCCACATCAGAGAAAATCTCTGCCCTTATAAAGCCTTACGACTCCAGAAATTACATGTGAAAGGGTCCTGGGCCTACGGCTCCAGAAATTACATGTGAAAGGGTCCTGGGCTTACGACTCCAGAATCTTGGTCCTTGGAGTAGGCCTGGGGTATGTGACTTAGGTGGGGGTATGACCTTGTTTAAGGAAAAACAATGCCTTCTGGGAAGATTCCTCCATACCACGCCTGCGCCTGCAACCTACAGGGGCGCGATTAAAGGTGGCGCCCTGTCTGCCAGCCTTTACTTCTCCTACTGAAATGCAATGGAAGTCAAGGGGGAGGTGGTCTTAGGTGCTTAAGGGTCTCCTTCCTCATAGTAAGGAAAGAATGCTGCCGGTGAGTATGTGCAGGACTGCGGTAAACACGGTGCGCATGTGGTGTCCCCTCCCCCCTGCAAGTGCTGGCAGGCCACTGCGCATGCAGACAGCCCACCCCAAGGGAAGAATCAGGAGAGAAGACACACAAGATCCCGGAAGTAGGCCAACATACAAAACCCCAAGTCCACGTTCAAACTGTGCACTTAATCTCTCAAGTCTTGGCCCTCTTCCAAGTGTACTTTACTTCCTTTCATTCCTGCTCTAAAACTTTTTCATAGATGTTCACTTCCGCTCCAAAACTTGTCTCAGCTCTCTGTCTGCCTTACGCCCCTCAGCTGAATTCTTCCTTCCGAGGAGGCAAGAATTGAGGTTGCTGCAGACCCGTGTGGATTCACCACTCCTAACAATAATACTAAGTAACAGCTGACCTTTTCTTGGTGCTCACTGGGAGCTGGGCACTATTTGAATTACATAGCAGGAAAAGACTCACAACTTGGGGTTTGCAATTAGAAGCCTTTGAGGGCTTCCCCAAGCAGAGACTGCGGCATAACATGCTCACAGTCTTCAAGCCAGTGTTGATGAAAAACACCAAACTCTGTAAAATATTGCTAAATAGAACTAAATAGGGCCTGAGAAAGCCTCCATACTTTTATACTTGAGTCCCTGTGGATGAACCGTAATTGTAAGGCTTATTGTCGAGCTTAAAATTAGGAACTGAGACCAGTATAAGGAAAACTAAATTCCAGTTTATTTAGCTCCCGGGCGAGGTTCTGTGGTCCAGAGAAGGGGCCAGAGAAGTCGTGCCCGGCCGTTCTGGGTGTGGGGTTTTATAGGGGGTAAGGGCAGTAGATTGGTCAGTGGGGAAACAAAGCATGGGCAACTGCATTGGTCATAGAAAGAGTGGACCTGGACATGGCAAGTTGCCATTGGCAGCCCAGCAGAGGTAC
>CAUYLG010041125.1:0-22563 GCA_963573385.1 Cacajao melanocephalus | reverse complement strand
CTGACAATAGTATCTAAAAATAAAATGGGGAATGTGTGGTAGACAGAGGAGAACAAGTTGTCAAAGTTTCAGAGTACATTAAGGTATACATGTGCCATGGTGGTTTGCTGCACCCATCAACCCGTCATCTAGGTTTTAAGCACCTCATGCATTAGGTATTTTTGCTAGTGCTCTCCCTCCCCTTCCCTTGCTCCCCCAGACAGGCCCTGGTGTGGGATGTTCCCCTTCCTGTGCCCATGTGTTCTCATTGTTGAACTCCACCTATGAGTGAAAACAGGCTGTGTTTGCTTTCCTGTTCTTGTGTTAGTTTGCTGAGAGTGATGGCTTCCAGCTTTAACCATGTCCCTGCAAAGGACATGAACACATTCTTTTTTATGGGAAGTTTTGACTCAGGCCTGATGCTTTTGAAACTACACATGATGTGTTTGCTCAAAAGCAGTTTCAGAAGCTGTCCGTGGGATCTGCTCTTCTTCAAATCAGCATCTACTTTATTTGCATCTTTCCTTCTTCCCCTGACTTTTTTACCTAAGCACCATGATCTGTCATAGTAACAGAAAATATGAGTTTTGTCACACCACAGTTGCAAGTTACTGCAAAAGCCCTTAACATACGCTTTTAAAACCAAATACAAAATGGTATAAAGTAATAGCACTTTAACTTTAAAAAAATTAGATTTGGGTTAGGCAGAGCAGCTAGCTCCTATAATCCCAGCACTTTGGAAGGCTGAGATGGGAGGATTACTTAAGCCCAGGAGTTTGAGACCAACCTAAGGAATATAGCAAGATCTCACCTTTACAAAAAATAATAATTTTAAAAATCAGCTAGGCATGGTGGCATAAGCTTGTAGTCCCAGCTACCCATAAGGCTGAGGTCAGAGGATCACTTTAGCCCGGGAGGTCAAGACTGCAGTGAACCATGATCACACCACTGCACTCCAGCGTGGGAGACAGAACAAGACCCTCTGTCTAAATTTTTTTTTAACCTACTTTAAACTGTTTTAGAACTCAGCTAAAGATAGTAAGAAACTGAAAACATTATAATATACTATGAATGAAGTATCATATTATAATAAATATAATATGTGACTATTATAAAAGCCTCCATTTAGAATAGTAACAAAAAGTTATGCAAGATCTATGAAAGTATATTTTTAAATGCCTCTGAGGAACACGCAAAAAAATACTTCAGTGGGATAAAAAGGCAAACTATATTTTTGGGTATAAAGACACAGCATCCTAAAAATGTCAGTTCCTCTTCAAATGCATGTATTTTTGTAGCCTGATAAAAATACTATCAAGATTCAATAGGAATGTAATAATCCTATCCTTAAGGTCAAATGAAATTAAAAAAAAATTATGAATAGTTAGAAAAAAGTGTTTAAGAAGAAAAGTAATGAGAGAGTATCTAGTTGTTATAAATTGTCATAAAGCTATAGAAAAAGATAGTTTAAAAATTGTGGTTGAGACAAATGGACAGCCATCTGAAAAAGTTTTAAAATTAGAATATTTACTTTATACCCCATGAAAAAGATTTAAATTAGAAAAAAAATACATGATCCAAAAAATTAAAGAATCACTTGAAGTGAAAAAAATTCTAACATGTATCCTAAAAGTTGTCAAAAAATTGAAAATACCACTACACATAAAACAAAAGAGAAAATTCTGCATTTAAAAACTCCATAAATATTAAAGTCAAATGACAAATAAAAAAAGATTATATAAATGCTTCCACATCGTGAAGTTTAATTACAGGCCAGTTAGTTTAATTTAGTATGTAAATGAGCACTTAAAATGAAATAAGATAAAGATTAGCATCCATTTAAAAATGAGTAAAAGACATAAACAGATAGTAGACTGAAAAAGAAAATTAGTTTTTAAATAAGTAAAAGAAAATATTTACCCTCAGTCCTGAGAAAAATCACAAGGTATAGTTTTTATCAGTATGTTGCCAATATTAAAATGCTTGGTATTAATAGTAATGAGAGTGTGCAAAACATTCTTAATGCTGGTGGGGTTGTAAGTAGTGAAAATCACTCTAGAAGACAAATCATATTTCTAAATGTCTGTACCGTTAGCCTGAACAATTATATTTTTTAAATGTACCCTATAGATATCTACATATGTGAGAAGTTTTTAAAGTAGAAGATGATTCATTGCAGCATTGTTAAGAGCAACACCTTGGATAGAGAAACAGAATCAATTACATGTTCTTCAATTGAGACCTAGTTAAACAAAGTAAAGTATGATACACACCTGAGATGCAAGGTGAAGCTTTAAAAACAAGGTAAGAATTTTGTTGCCATTTAGATAAGAAAAAAAAACCTCTTAAGATACTTTTTCAAGTAAAACAAAATCAAAGGGTAATGAGTAACAGTGCTACAATTTGTATAAAACGCACATAACATGAGTTTCCTTGTAGCTTCTTGAAAAATAGGAATGGGACAGAGATGGGCTTTTTAATATATTAATTTTATATATCATGAAAGTCTGTCTTGTGCATATATTACAATTGCCAGTTAATACATTTACAAAGTAGCAGTTTTAGTCTTTTGTCTTCTTCATCTCTATTGTATTTTGTTTTCTGTTTAACTGATTGATGTTCTGTTTTTCATTTTGTACTTTCTTTCACTTTATTTACTGTGTTCTGCTTTTCTGGTTCTTGAATTTCCCAGTATATTTGGTTGTCCATTGTTTTTGACCCTCCTTCTATCCCCTTTGATTAAATTGTCTCTTTCCTTAGGTACTTCCTTTAGAAGTTACCTCAATAAGCGGCTGAGAAGGAGTCACAGAGTTTCCAGCATTTTACAAATTTCTCATGTGTATAAACTTCTTTTACAATGTTTAACATTTTAACTAGAGGGCAATTTGGACATCTACCCTGAATTTTGTGTGTGTGTGTGACTTTTTTTTTTAATTTTCATTTTTCATGTTTTTATGATGGCTTACTCACTTTAAAAGAATTATTAAGGTTTTGAGGTTTTGGCATGGTTTTCTTTATCTATCCTTGTTACTCTTATGTTTGAAATCCATTAAAGTTCAGATCTCATGGCATTTATTCCCATATACTCACCACATATCTTGAAAAAAACATGAAATTTTTCTTACATCATTATACTGAAATGAGCCACAACTAACAAAATTAATAATCATTTATTAAAATTATCTAATATCTAACATTAAACTTTCATGATTGCCTCAAAAAAAAACATATCCACAAAGTCTTTTTTTGTGATCTAAACAAGATCCATGCAATGCATTTGATTCAAGTTTTCTGTATTCTTATAGTGAATGTGTTTTTTTTGTAAGCAGTAGGTATTAATGTGTATGGGAGATATCAGATTAAACTATTTGCTTTTAACTAGAGCATTCAATCTGTTTATAGTTAATGTGAAAGGTGGTTCAGTTTAAAACTGTCATCTTGCTATATGTGTTCCATTTGTTTCACAAGCTATTTTTTAATTAAATGTGTGGGTGTCAATTTTTAGAGTATTTGATTATTCCTTTTATTCTCTAATCTTATTCATTTCCTTTTAATCTTACTTTAGGAATTACCCAAGAAATTACTATATATACTCTTGATTTATTAAAGTTTAATACAAATACATAAAAAACATCTTAACCTCATTAACTCCCTCTTTATCCTATTCTATGTGTTATCCTGTACTTTAATTCTATGAGACTTGAAAGTTCACATATATTATTTAGTCAATATTCATTTGAATGTAACTATATATTATATTATATTACATTACATTACATTATAGTATGGTAGAGTAGAGTGTAGGTATATAACCTTAATGTTTATTTTCTTCCTGCATCTTCAGCCTTCCATTGAAGATTATTTTGACTTTGCCCAAAGGGTATTCTTTAGTGTTTCTCTCAGTGTGAATCTAATGGTAACAAATTTTCTTAATATCTGTCTGTTTGCTTAAACATGTGTCTATCTCATCATCATTCATTTATTGTTATGATATTTTCAATGGATATAGATTTCCAGGTTAATGATTTTTCTTGCAGCACATTGTATATCACATTTCATAATTTTTCTGGCTTGTCTCAAGAAAAGTCAGTTGTCGTTCTTAATTGTATTCCTTTCAAACAAATAAATATTTCTTTTTCTTTTTGATTACTGATATGGTTTGGCTGTGTCCCCACCTAAATCTCATCTTGAATTCTAATTCCCGCAATCCCCATGAGGGACCCAGTGGGAGGTAATTGAGTCATGGGTGCAGTTTCCCCCATGCTATTCTCGTGTTAGTAAGGTCTCATGAGATCTGATGGTTTTATAAGGGGCTTCCCCCTTCACTGGATTCTCATTCTTCTCCCTGCCACCATGTGAAGAAGGATATGTTTGCTTCCCTTTCTTCCATGATTGTAAGTTTTCTGAGCCCTTGCTGAACTGTGAGTCAATTAAACCTCTTCCCTTTATAAATCACCCAGTCTCCAGTATGTCTTTAGTAGCAGTGTGAGACGGACTAATATAGTTGCTTTGGTGGTTTATTTTCCATCTGCCTTTAGTTTGTTTTCGTGTTTGTTTTTCTTCAAGTTTTCCATTATATGCCTAGTGCAGTTTCTGGTGTTGTTGTATTTATCTTATTTGAATATCCTCTCCAGATACGTTTTTACTGCCTCCTGAATGTAAGCTATTTGATGTCTTCTGCCAATTTCAGATTATTCAGGGGATTAATTATTTAAATATTGTTTCACCTAATTTCCTCATTCTTCCTTCTGGGATACCATATTTTATACTTTATGAATTTTCCCCATATTCAATATGTATTTTATAATAATTTATATATTAATATGTTTTGTTTCCAATTTAGTCTCCATATTTTTTGCTGACCTATATTCTACCATAAGCTATGTAGTTGACCTTCACCTACATCTAATTTGTGTCTTATCATCGTTTAATCTGTTCGCTTCCCTTTCTGTCATGAAGCCAATTCTTCGAGTTCACAATTTAAGTCATTACAATATCCTGTGAGTATATATCTATGGTCTTTTGATTTTCTGTTTTTTTTCTGTGATTATTGCTTTAGTTTTTTTGAAAGTTGTACACGGTACACAAATATTTTAGAGAAAATCTGAAGCTTAGCATGTGACTATCTTCTTCCAGAGAGGACTTGCTTTTTCTTATGGGAGGTGGCCGCAAACATGAAGTAGCAACTTAATCTAATTTTCAAGATAGGTGTGATTGACAGTTCAGCTTCAGTGTTTGTGTGAGCTGGTCTATTTCTTACTTTAGTTTTGGGATACAGCCTTCGTGGTTTCCAAATCAGCTCCCCTGATGCAACTCTGACCCTAGTATTGTAGCCTCTCTCGGCCTCCCCTGCAGCCCAATGAGGATGCTATAGTCAGCTCCAGTTGCTTTAACAGAACACTGTAGGCTAGGTGGCTTAAACACCAAAAGTTTATTTCATACCGTCCTGGAGGCTGGAAATTCAAGATCAGAGTACCAGCATGGTTGAGTCAGTAGTTCTGGTGAGGAACTACTTCCAAGTTGCAGACAGTTGGCTCCTCCTTGTATCTTCACACGGCAGAAAGAGAGTGAGATCCTCTCTGGACCCCCTTTTATAAAGGCACTAACCCCACCATGAAGGCTCTGCTCACATGACCTAATCACCTCCCAAACGCCTCATCTCTAAATACTATCAAATTGTAGGTTATTATTTCAACATATTAATTTTGGCAGGATATAAACATTCAGTCCAAAACAGATACTATCAAACTATCTTCTTAGCTTCTTGGTATTTTAATACTTTTTTTCTGGAATTCTACCATTGCTGTTAGGAGAAAAGAGATTTTAAAGTCAGTTTCACATTCAACATTACTCTCTTCTGGATTGCGCCCCCCATAAATCTTACTGTCTGTTTTCCTTTCTGGTTCCTTTAACCATATAGGTAAAATAGTATTATCCAGGGTTTCTTAGTTGTTTACACTTTCAGTGTTTCAGTGTTGGTACAAATTACCTATGATCTGATTACAAGAAGTTTGCATTTTCAATATACTTGTAAAATTGATGGCTGTGCATAATAAAACCTTCAGAAATTTTTATTTTGCTTGGTGCATCTTTCAAAGTTACATAACAGTTTTAATTAGTATGTGGATATTTATAATTTATCAAATTATATCCTTTGTAGTTCTTTGTGCTTTTGATACACAATTTTAGAATACCACTTACACTATCATGAAAATTTTAATTCAGTTTGAATCGAAGAAATTATAGTTACAACATGACTGACTTTTCTGTTTCCATTTGAAAAGGAAGGGGGGAATCAAGTTTCAAGTCCTCCGAGTATCAGATTCAGTTTTGTAAAGAAAACCAGGCAAACACTTGGAGAAATACTGACACACCTTTGTATATACGAATGGAATACTGCAAGTCAAGAGTTCATATGTGTTTACCTGATTTTTTCCCACTATTGATGTCCATGTTTTCAATTCAGAAAAATATTATTCTTGTGTTTTGTTTGTTTGTTTGAGAAAGAAGTCTCAAATCATAGTGCAGAGTACACACCAAAAACAAATTTTTTAGGTTTGAAAGAAGTTGGAAAGTTACTATAGCCACAGAAACAATAGGTAATCTGTTTCATATTTTGCATGTACAAATATCTTCAATTGTATTTTAGCAGTTTACTATTGGTATACTCTGAATATTTATGCTTCCTGAAAATTCACATGTGGAAACAGTCCCCAGTGTGATGATATTGGGAACTGGGGTGTTTGGGAGGTGAACATAGGTCTGCCCAAAAGGGATTAGTGCCCTTACAAAAGTGACTCCAGAGAGCTCCTTTGTCCTTTATGCCATGTGAGGACACAGCAAAAATCTGACCATGTATGAAGCAGACAGCAAGCTCTCAGCAGACATCAGATCTGCCAGCACTTGATCTTGGACTTGTCAGCATCCAGAACTATGATAAATATATTTCTGTTGTTTATAAACTAACTAGTCTATGATACTCTGTTATAGCAGCCCAACTAGACCATGAAAAATACATATGCCTATTGATGTGTGATACAACAATATAATTTAAACTGCTGGAATCTCCATTTATAAACCATGGTGGATTCATCTGGCATAAAATTAGCATGTTTGTTCTCCACGTGGATTCACATATTAGAGATTTGGTCTGATACACCTTGAAATGGGGAAATATTTGGAATTTTTATTCAATATATTACCATTACATATATAATTTAGGTAGTTTTCTTTTTAAGAAACTTCCTCTATTATTAAAAAAAATGTGTTTCAGCTTTTGATATAGTTTAGATATCTGTTTCCTCCAAATGTCATGTTGAAATTTGTTCCCCAGTGTAGAAAGTGGGGCCCAGTGGAAGGTGTTTGGATCCTCAGGGTGGATCCCTTATGAATGGCTTGATGCCCTTTACATGGTAATAGGTGAGTTTTCACTCTATTATATCACACAAGAGCTAGTTGTTTAAAAGAGACTGGCATCAGCCAGGTGGGGTGGCTCATGCCCATAATCCCAGCACTTTGGGAGGCCAAGGCAGGTGGATCACCTGAGGTCAGGAGTTCGAGATCAGCCTGCCCACCATGCTGAAACCCTGTCTCTATTAAAAATACAACAATTAGCTGGGTTTATGGGCACAGGCCTGTAGTCCCAGCTGTTCCCACCATGTGACACATCTGCTCCTCTTTACTTTCTGCCAGGAGTGGGAGCTTCCTGAGGCCTCAGCAGAAGCTGAGAAAATGCTTGTGCCATGCTTGTACATCCTACAGAAACATGAGCCAAATTAACCTCTTTTCTGTATAAAGTATTTAGTCTCAGATATTCTTTATAGCAAGAGTAAATGGACTAACAGCTCTGTAAGAGTCTGAACGGGTCCTTGTTATGCGTTTATTACTGTCTAAAATAAAATTAATAAGGACTGCTTAATGGTAATTTTAACTTATTTTTAATTTAAACTGTAAAATGAGCCTCTAATATATATTGGCAGAGAATAAGGAGAAAACAAGTTGTTCTCAGTTTAGTATATGTTTAACATTTTTAGGAATGAATAAGTTCAGTAAAAGGTGAATGGACATAGATTAGAACAAAGATCAAATTAGGACATTTCCTAAAATGTTCATAATTTAGCAAACACAATTGGAAAAATTATCCTTAGAGAAACATTAATATCAGCACTTGTTTCATTGAAAAGATGTCGATCTAAAAACCAGTTTTCAAAGATGCAAAATATATGGCTCCACTTCAAGAACACCTGAGCAGGAGGCTGCAAGAGAAGGTCTTATTTGGAAACATCTTTAATTACCAACCCAACTGTATCTAACTATTTGCAAGGAAATTTGATTTTATAATTTAATATGGAAAATAATATTATCTAATAACCAGTGATTCTCTGACTCTCAAGCCCTTCTTCTAACTATAATTAACATTAAATATTCATTTATTGAATGCCTACCGCATGTAGCAAGCTCTGTGTTGAGATATGGCGGTGGGTGGGTGGGGGAGACTTGGGAACTATCAGCCTTCACACAGTTGATAGTCTAATAAAAGGCATAGATAAACCAACTTTAATTGGTGCAATAACAGAAATTGTGAAGTGACAACCAGTGTCTCAGGTGGTCAAAGAAGTTCTTTTGAAATAGCTTTAATGACCTGGGTCTTGAACATCATCAGCATTGCCAGTACCCATCACTTAGTGTACTCCAGCATCACCCTGGTTATCACCACCTTACACGTGAGAAAATGGGAGCAGAGAAATGGTAAGTCACCCAAGGTGACATGACAAGTGAATACTAGAGATATTTTTGTCTTCAAGATCATGATATTGCTTTATTAACTAAAAGTAAAAGGTTGACAAGATAGATTGTGTTAGAGGGAGCATCCACAATGTCACAACAGCCAAAATGTAGAAGCAAACTATGCATCCATCAAAGAATAAATGGATTTAAAAATGTGGTGTGTGTGTGTGTGTGTGTGTGTGTGTATACACACACACATATATATATACATATGTATATATATATATTCAATGGAATGACATACAGTCTTAGTAGGAAATTCTGTCATT
The DNA here is from genome assembly GCA_963573385.1 of Cacajao melanocephalus. Lineage (NCBI taxonomy): Eukaryota > Metazoa > Chordata > Mammalia > Primates > Pitheciidae > Cacajao > Cacajao melanocephalus. Next base: position 13,528 of record CAUYLG010041125.1, on the reverse strand, counting down.
TGTGACAACATGGATTGAACAGGAGGACATCATGCTAAGTGCAATAGATCAGGCACAGAAAGACAAACACTGTGTAATTTCACTTATTTGTGGAATCTAAAATAGTTGCTCTCATATAAATAGACAGTGGAAAGGCAATTACTAGGGGCTAGGAAGTTGGTGTAGTGGGAAGAGAAGAATAGAGAAAAGAAACGTGTTGATCAAAAAGTACATAGTTTCAGTTAGACAGGAGAAATGAGTTTTGGTGATCTACTGTTCTGTATGGTGACCACAGTTAATAATAATGTAGTGTATATTTTTAAATTGCTGAAAGAATAGACTTGAATGTCCTCACCACACAAAATGATAAATTAGTGAAATGATGGATATGTTCATTAGCTTTATTGGATCTTTCTCCAATGTATACATAGCTTAAAAATCATACTATACACCATAAATATATAAAATTATTATTTGTCAATTAAAATAAGTAAAAATAAGAAGTACAATTTTTTAAAAAACACAAATTTTTACCAATATAAAAAATGTCACATACTTATTGAATGAAACAGCCAAGACTTGAACCCACTGAGTTGGCTCTAAAAGTTTACATCTTCAACCCTTATGTTATACTTTTGTGCAGACAAACTCCAAGATGACCTCAAATGAACCCCACCTCCTGGTATATATGTCGCTATAAAATCCCTCTCTTTTTAAGTATAGGCTAAATTTAGTGATTGCTTCTAATCAGTAGGGTACAGCAAAGATGATGGGATGTTCCCTCTGTGATTTAATTACTTAGGATTGCAACTGCAGTCTTGCTAACAGACTGTCTCCTTGACTTCTTGGTGTACATGCTTGAATGAAGCAAGCTACCATGTTGGAGAGGCCTGTGTGGAAGGGAAAATAGGGATGACTACAGCCTGCAGCTAAAGAAATCTTATCTTCCATCCTAACATCCCACAAGGGGCTTTGACTCTCAGTCCTGCAGTGCATGAAGAAATGAATGCTACCTAAAGTCATATAACTTTGAAAGCAGATCCTTTCCCAATCAAGTCTTTAGATGGAACCCTAGTGCCGAGCAGCATCCTAACTAGAGCCTTATGTGAGACCAAAAACAGAAGACCCAGCCAAGCCATGTCCATTTTTCCTGACCCATAAAACTATTAGGCAGTAAATGCATGTGTTTTTAAGGCCCTCAAGTTTGTGTCAATTTGTTACATAGCATTAGACAAATAATACACTAACTATACTATATCCAGAACTATTTTACTTCTGTGGGCAGATTCTTCTCTAGATCACCATGTTTTGTCTTTGGAGCCACAGAAATAAGATTTTCTTATTTCTTGTCTCTTTCTCAGAGCAAGAAAGAAATCCCAAGCTAGTGGGCCTGATTTCGCATACCTCTTGGCAAGTTAACAATACACTGACAACTTTTGGCATATTTTTTTCTGGACCCCTGGATATTCATTTCAGATTAGCCGAACTTTCTACCATGTCATCCTAATTAATCCTCGTTAATTCTAATTCAGATGTAGTTTGATATAGTACATAGTGCTGGACTTTGGAGACAATATGTCAAGATCTGAGACTTCTCTCTACCATTTACCTTCTGGTTCCCAATCTACTCATTTAACAAGTGAGTATAGCTGTATAGGTCACTACATTAATTAAAAATGATGTATTTTCTCATTATATAATACTATGCATTCTTTTATGCCACGTAGTGGGTCTTCAGTTACTGTCAACTCAAATCAGTTTTATCCTTATTATTGCACATCCCTCAAAATTACATTTCGATTAGTTGACCATCCTTGTCTGTTTCTATTCTCTTTAAATTGCTTACTTATATCCTTGTGACTGGAAATTTAGCCAGAGCTTACAACTGGGTCATGTACTCACCAACTCTTGAACATTCCCTGTGTGTCAGGAGTTGTTGTTGATTTTGTTTTATGATCATTAGAAGCCCATAACAGTGAGACATTATTATTAATAGCTTCATATCTTAGAGGGAAACTTGGGGGCTTAGAATCAGGATTACATTCTGGAGTAGACTGTAGGTTAGAATCCAGATCCGGCCTCAATGCAGAGTGTTGTTTGGACAGTGCCACCTCTCCACCTATTACCATTATCTAGAAATGCATGGTGGCAGCCAGAATTCTAAATGGACCCGAGTGCTACCTCCTCCCAGTATATGCTTTTGTATATTCCCTTGAGTACAGAAAGAAACTGTAATTATGTATGTTCCTCCTGTGTTTAGCTTATTTTATATTGCAAGGGTAAAGGTGCTTTACAAATGTGATAAGGCCTTTCATCAGTTTATTTTACATTAATCAAAATAGATGCTCTCCTGGCAGGTGCTTATCTCATCAGGTGAGACCTGTAAAAGAGGATCTAGAGGTCAGAGATGGAAGAAAGCAGATAGCTGAAGCTGCAGAGATGTAGTCTTGCTGGTCTTAAAGAATAAACCTGTCATATTATAAAAAGGGCCATATGGCAGGGACTGGAGACTAATCTCAGAGAGCTCAAGACCTTTGTTCTGTAATCAAGAGGAACTGAATTATATCAACAACCAGTTAGCCTGGAAAAGCCTCAGCCTATACTCTGATTTCAGCCTTGTGAGACACACTGCAGAGGACCCAGCTAATTATGTGTTTGGAATCTTGACTATGAACTGTGAGATAATATATTTGTGTTGTGTTAAGCTGTACCACTTGTGGTAAATCGTTATGGAACAATGGAAAATTAATATTCATATATAAAATATTTTATTTTCCTAAAACGATGTCTTATGTTATAAATGTTTCTTTCTTTAATAACTTGAGTCATTAAACTTGTATCACTATCTAGCCCAGAATGTTTTTTGTCATCTAACCCCAATTCTGCCAAGTCCTAAACCAAATCAGGTAACAAGCATTTGTTCCATCGAGTTCAATTTATGTCCTTATTTGGGTTTGACCCAGTTAAAACCTGGTCAGCAATTAACAGATAATTTGCCTGAGTCATCATTCTTGGGTGTTCATTTCTGAAAGAAGGTTTTGTAAAAATGTCAATCTTTGTATTCTGCTGTGCCTATAATCTGGTGGCTTTCCAGTTCTTGCTGAACAAGGAAATAAATGTGCATTTCTATTTTTGCTGCTAATCAAGGTTCATGACACAGTAGAGTTGAGAACAGAGCTTACCAGTGCTCTTGCTCCTTTTGTGATGCATACTGTAAACAAGAAGTGGAGAGAGACCAGCTTCTTTACATCCAGACTGTCCATTTTAAATTTTAACAAATATTAATAATGTGTCCTGGGGACCAAGAAGGGAAACATTCACAAAATTAGAGTGTTTGTACATGAGATCTTCGCTGACAAACGAAAAGCAGTGGACAGCGTGGGGAGAGCTCCTCACAGCATTGGGAGTAAGAAAGCCCAAGGGGAATAAGTTACAATTCCTGTAAGGTGTTCGGCCTTGAAAAAAAATTATTTAACATGCCTGAGCTTCAAGTTCCTCATGTGTACTTGATGACTGTACCCCTTTGCTCTTTCTCTTCATGTCAGAATTAGCCTGAATAAACAGATGTGTCTATTAATCTCCACAAAGTCTCTCTCATACATCCATTCTCTTTGTACCAACTTCTTTTGCACTTTTCTGGCCAACATAATTTTATCTGGACTCTTTAAACAGTCTCACTTTCTCCATTTTTTTTCTTTCATGCTGAAGCCAGAATTATCTCTCTCACATCTATTTCTGTAGGTGATTATTCTCCTTCTTCAAAACCTCCCATCATTCTCCAGATTCCTCATTTTCCATGGGATAAACTAAGATGACCCCTTAGCATCCCACACAAAGTGAATGATGATGTCAGTTTGCCAGAACTAAAATCCAATGCACCCTATGGTCCAGCTACAGAGGACTGCTTCTAATTTCAAGACAGACTTCCCTCTCCATGCCTGTTTTCAGGGTGTCTTCCTCCTCCTTCGTCTATCGAACTTTATTCATCTTTCAAAGACCAATCCAGCCTTAGTTGCCTTTGGAAAGTCTTTCCCTTCACATGTTGCATAAAGTAGGCGCTCCTTCCTGCATGTTCCCATGCGAGGCATTTAGTTCATGCAACTACCATAACACCAGTGCAGTTGGTTTAAAACAGCTGAACCCTCCCAAGCTGATCACAAAAAAATTTGCATGTTTTATTACTATTTTATATCCTCACTGAGCTCTTCATAAAGGCATAATAGTTGAATGAATGAGTGGATGTGATAATCATAATAATAAATAACTTTTTGATAATTTGTAATTGTTTTGGTGCTATGCTAAAAGCTTTATATAAATCAAATAACTTGATTCATAATAGCTCTTCATGGTAGACACTGTTATATTCTCCATGGTGTGATGAATTAAACCTAAATTTATTGAGATAAGTATTTCCTCTAAGGCAAGTAACAACAAGTAAGAGGAATGAGTTAAGTGAATGCCATGGAGTTTATTTAAAATGCTTTTATTTTCCGTCATTAGACAGCATATACTAACAAACGTTGTAACATTTGTGTGCTCAGGTATGTTATAATTCTCAAAGGAGGTCATCCTAAATAGTAATGCTTATTGCAGAACATTGTAAAAACCAAAAAGGTAGGATATTTTGGGTAAGTTGGTGGGTTTCAGAGGGTACTTTTGTTTTAAAAAATGGAAATCTAAATACTTGACAAAAATCATTTCCTTATATTTTGATATTTGACTAATATTACATGGGAGTTTCTAAAATTATCTTTTAGGCTTTTGCTGTAAGTTTATTATATTCATTATAAATTCCTTAAACATAAAATGAAGTAATATTTAATGATTTCATGCATATTACTTTCTGGAAGACTTATTAATTTCGGAGAGTTAAAAGACAACCATAGAAGCTAGGTATGGTGGCTCACACCTGTAATCCCAGCACTTTGGGAGGCCAAGGAGGGCGGATCACGAAGTCAGGAGTTTGAGACCCCTGGCCAACATGGCAAAACCCTATCTCTACTAAAAATATGAAAATTAGCTGGGTGTGGTGGCACACACATGTAATCCCAGCTATTCAGGGGGCTGAAGCACTAGAATCGCTTGAGTCTGGGAGGCAGCTTGTGGTGAGCCAAGATTGCACTACTGCACTCCAGTCTTGGTGACAGAGTGAGACTCTGTCTCAAAAAAAAAAAAATATTGTCTATATGCATCTAGTGTTTCATTGCCTAAAAACTAAGTATCACAATGTGCACAGTTTTTGAAAATATTGATTTCTTCTAACCATCTCATATAATCCTATATATTTATTAATTTATGTATTTACTTTTTTTGCCACAGGGTCACATTGTCACTTGACCTCCCAGGTTCAATTAATCTTCTCACCTCAGCCCTCCCTTATCCACCAGTAGCTGAGCCTCCAGGTGTATACCTCTATTCCTGGCAAATTTTGTGTGTGTGTGTTTTTTTTTTTTTTTTTTTTTGAGAAAGAGGACTTCACTGTGTTGCCCAGCTTGTCTCCAACTGCTGGGCTAATGCAATCAGCCCACCTCGGTCTCTCAAAGTAATGGAATACAGGAGTGAGCCACTGCACCAGGTCACATCCTATATGTTTTAGGTAAATTGTCTTGACATTTTTCAATAGGCTCTCCTTATGTGAATTTTTCTTTCAACTCAATTAGTGTACCATACCTTATTTTTTGTGTTTCTCATGTGCAGGAAGTATCTGAGAATGCAGAACATTGGAGTGGGAGTGAGGAACCATGACAGATGTATTCATGAACTAAGTCTATTTCTTTGACTTCCAAGTACTAGATTTTTAATCAGATGAGCTAATAAAACTAGGACAGAGTATTTTCCTACATTCTGGAATATAAGTAAAATGGGCAAAGCTAAAACTGTTTAACTCTGTGCATTGGGGAATGAATTAGCAAGGCAAGTCTTGATACATATGATGCTATTCTCAAAGATTCATGCCTGTCACCACTCCCTCTGGTTCAGGAACCATTCAATCCACCCTGAGATCCTGGAGCTGTGATAATATTGGAAGATGGACTATGTAAATTTCCACTTCCTATGACATTAAATCTCTTTCACCATGATTAATGCCATTGCACATATTTCTCTGTAGCAGTGGAGAGGTGGAGGCCTACAAGCAATGTCTAAATAATACAGGCTTGTGCAAGGTGCTATAGGAATGAGATGAAGAGGAGCTCACCCAGGCTAGAGAACAACCAGGAGGCAGTACTAGAACACAATCAAGGTGTTTCAGAGTGAATTAATAACAGATGAGAAGGAATTGGAAGCTGAGGGAGCAGCACAGTAAAGAATTGGGGTAGGAAATGCCAGAAGTTTATTCAGAAGAAGGAGAGATGATATCACCTGAAAAATGTAAGGGCTATGTTATGGGGCCCGCAGAATTCAAATCCCTGCATGAACACTGATTTGGCAAAACCAGCAACAGACAAGAAACTATTTAATGCCAACCATACATTTCAGGTGATGATTTATAAAAATGTTCCTAACAAAAATGAAAGATAAGGGCACTTTTTTCAGTAACTTCACATGAATAAACAGTTGTTCTCTCATCAAAGGTAGAATTTATCACAGGCACAAGGAGGGCAAAATTTAACATTCTGTCTTTGAACAACATAAGCCAGCTTCTTTTGGAAACTATACAAAGCTTCTCCCCAGGAATATGTTAGGATTTTTTTTAAGTCTTTTGACTTTGGCAGGAAAGTAGAACGATTCATGCTAAAATGGCTCAGCTAACACAAACACTTGAGTTTTGCCTGAGCGTTTATTCATAAGAAGCATAAAGTGTAAATATAGCTCTCTAATAAAGCTCAGTGAAGCTGAATAATGCTTTAAGGGCAAGTAACAACAAGGTTGTAGTTTGAATCTGAAAATATAAAGAAATGAAGAACCCATAGAGATCATTTAGCATAAACTAACAAATGATGCTGAAATGTAATGACCCCCAATAGACACATACTGAGTTGTGAAGTACATTTTGCTTGAATACCCTAGTTAAAGTAAGTTATAGTTTTCCTAGGACAACCTTTCTGTTTTTGTGAAAAATGTACTTGTGAGAAAAACATACCTGATATTGAGCAAAGTTGCTGTTCTTCCCCCAGTTCCAACCAAAGTTACTATCTCTGGAGCAAGTAAAATTTATTTTCCATGCAACAGCTGTTCCTATAGACTAAGAGTTCTTTTAACTTACCTCCTTTTAACAAAGGCACTGGATTAACTAATGTCTTCACACCCTCTGGAATTTAGACTGACTGATGCTCACTGCATACTGAATGCTTCTAGGCGATAGACCCATTCATTTCTGATGCCAGACTTGAGTTGTAACCCTACCAATAGCAAAGAGTGTTTTTTCCCCCCAAATCTGTTTAAACAAAGTGTGCTTGCTGTTGTAATTATGGAATTTAATGATTAAGTAGCATGCACAATCATGCAACCATAGAATTGAATCATTTGGGATGACTAATAACAGTTGAGCTATTACCCAAAAATGGCAAACTACATGTGGGTGAAATAGATTTAAAATAGGGGCAATTTTCCAAGTTCTTGCCTCTCTTAAAGAAAGCAGACTGGCAATCACAGTAAATAGGTGGTTGTGTAAAAGAAATGGAGCAAAGCTCCTTAGTTATCCACCCACATTCTTTTGGCACCCTCAATCTTCATGCATGCCAGCAAAAATTTCTGGTGCAGCATTTTCACTCCTTGATGTAAGTAAGACCTTTTCTTTCCAGAGCCCTTTTTCCCCATCAGCTTAGGAAGCCAGAAATTCCTCCAAATTAATATTCCTTGGGGACACCCTCAACAAATGATCGACAGGAATATGTGCAGAAATATTCTACTCCATAGCCCCATGGGTAAAATATCTTTGAAGGACATATTCTATCTGGGCCCTAGATTTCCCCAGTATGCTCAAATTTTACTTACCCACAGTGGTAACTGACCTCACAACTAACCCATTTACTGGATGCCTTCCATTCCCTGTCTCTCATCTCTATTTTCCTACCAATGTTTCCTAAAATCACCTCCCAATAAACTATTTATACTAAAATCCTGTTCCCATGTTTCTTTCTGGTGGTCTTGGTCAGCTGGTACTGGCATAACAAAATACTATGGATAGGTGGCTTAATTTTTGACAATCTGTAGCAGTGAGATAGGAAATTTTATTAATTTCACATTTGGATATTAACAATTTTTAGTGAGAATCAGCATATGTTGATGTTTTTATATTCTCTTTGGCCATTTATATTTTGTTCTTTATATGTTTTCTATAGTTTTTATTTTTCTATTGTGATATTTATCTTTCTTTAATTGATTTATATATGTATAAATATATACATATATTTGTTGGTTACATGCCAGATGTGGGGCATGACTTTTTACGGTGTTTATGCTGTCTTTTGTTCTGTTAACATTTTGAAAATGTAATATAATCCAATAATCTTTCTTGTTATTTTTTATGGTCTATGTAACAAATTATTCTTTATGCAAGGTTATAAAAATACATTTTACATAAGACTTTTGCAATTTTTCCTTTACATTTAAATTTTTAATGAAGTGTAAATTGACTTTGATGTGGAATTAAAAGAGATCTAATTGAAAAATTTGTGGTTCTAGTACTAGTTCCATTTATGTAATGTAATGGGGTATGTTTTGTTTGTGATTTCTGTCACAATGTAGCTCCTTTTCATTTATTTTTATTTTTTGTTTTGGTCTGCTTCTGAGCTTATAACACAGGTATGTTTGTTGATTTCTATGTGCATATTCAGTAATATTTAGGTATCCTAATGAAGTCTATCAGTATTATTTTTCAAACTTGCTTTTGATTTTGTTAGGTGGGTAATTATTTATTTATTGATGTTAGTCTGTAAATGCATGTCAGTCTGGTATGTTTTAGTTTTGTACTCATTTTTGAGTCAGGTTTGGTGAGATGTTTTCTTTTGCTAGGTAATTGTCCCTTTTATTTAAATTTTCCAAAGCACTGTAGAAATTATTCATGTTTTTAAAATTATGTTTTAATATACATCTCAGTATCTTCCTTATATTTGTTTGTGGTATCCTTTCCTCTTTTTGCTGACCAAAGTCTTCATAGATGTGTATTTTCAAAGTACTTGCTATTGACTTGCAGTTTCTCTTCATTATTACTTTTCTATGTATTCTTGTGCATGTCTTATTATGTCGCTTCTCATATTATCTGTCTTTGTTTTATTTGTTCTGCTATTAATATTTTAAGTGTATTTTCCTAGATCATTAATTTTTAACATTTTCTATTTATCAAAATTTCCATTAGGGCTATAAATTTTACTCTAAGCAATACTTTAACAGCCTCCCACAAGTTAGATACAGAGTGATTTTGATATTATGTAGTATGAAAAATTCTAATTTTATAATAACATTATATTTCTGTGTGTGTGTGTATGTGTGTGTGTGTCACATCTTTTTTTAAATTGTACTTTATGTTCTGGGGCACGTGTGCTGATCATTCAGGATTGTTGCATAAGTACTTACATGACAAGGTAGTTTGCCGCCTCCATCATCACCCGTCACCTATATCTGGCATTTCTCCCCATGTTATTCCTCCCCAACCTCCCCACTCCCCACTGTTCCTCCCCTAGCCCCCCCACAACAGACCACAGTGTATCATGCTCCCCTCCCTGTGTCCAAGTGTTCTCATTGTTCAACATCCACCTATGAGTGAGGACATGCAGTGTTTGGTTTTCTGTTCTTGTGTCAGTTTGCTGAGAATGATGGTTTCCAGATTCATCCACGTCCCTACAAAGGACACAAACTCATGGTTTAAATAGCTGCATAGTATTCTATGGTACATATGTGCCACATTTTCCTTGTCCAGTCTATCATCGATGGGCATTTGAGTTGGTTCCAGGTCTTTGCTATTGTAAACAGTGCCACAATTAACATACGTGTGCATGTGTCTTTACACTAGAATGATTTATAATCCTTTGTGCATATACCCAGTAATGGGATTGCTGAGTCAAATGGAATTTCTACTTCTAGGTCCTTGAGGAATTGCCACACTGTCTTCCTCAATGGTTGAACTAATTTACACTCCCACCAACAGTGTAAAAGTGTTCCTATTTCTCCACATTCTCTCCAGCATCTGTTTTCTCCAGATTTGTTAATGATCTCCATTCTAACTGGTGTGAGATGGTATCTCAATGTGATTTTGATTTGCATTTCTCTAATGACCTGTGATGATGAGCATTTTTTCATGTTTGTTGGTCTCAAAGATGTCTTCTTTTGAAAAATGTCTGTTCATATCTTTTGCCCACTTTTGAATGGGTTTCTTTGTTTTTCTCTTGTAAATCTGTTTTAGTTCTTTGTAAATTCTGGATATTAGCCCTTTGTCAGATAGATTGCAATTTTTTTTCCCATTCTGTTGGTTGTGGGTTTACTCTAATGATTATTTCTTTAGCTGTACAGAAGCTCTGGAGTTTAATTAGATCCCATTTGTCTATTTTGGCTTTGGTTGCCAATGCTTTTATTTCTTATAATTATTTTAATGTCATTTCAATGCTAGTTTTACACCTTCAACTTATAAATATATGAATTTTAGTTAACATTCTGTTTAGAAGAAAGAATATATTATAGAGAATTAAATATATATTTAGTTCTATATATTTACTTCTAATGAAGTAAATATGTTCTTCATGGTGTTCAGTGCAGCATAATATAGAATAACATAATCAATATCATCACTTCCTCAATTCTTTTTTTTGAGACAGAGTCTCAGTTTTCCAGACTACAGTGCAGTGGCACAATCTGGGCTCACTGCAACCTCTCCCTCCAAGGTTCAAGCAATTCTTTTGCCTTAGCCCCTCTAAATAGCTGGGATTACAGTCACATGCAACCATGCCCGGCTAATTTTTGTATTTTTAGTAGAGGTGGGATTTCACATATTGGCCAAGCTAGTCTCGAACTCCTGACCTCAGGTGATCCACCTGCTTCAGCCTCCCAAAGTGCTGGGATTACAGGCGTGAGTCACCACACCCAGCCATCACTTCCTTAATTCTATATATCATACATTTTTTAGGTTATTAATTGATTGATTATCCATATATTTATGATGCTTTTACTTGATGGAGGAGTCTTTATATTTTATTATAGTTAACCCTTCTGTCTCAGTCAGTTTGAGCTTATATCATAAAATATTATAAACTGGGTGGCTTATATTTCTGGATGGTGGAAGTCTGAGATCAGAGTGCCTATATGGTCATATTTTGGTGAGGGCTATCTACCTAGTTGCAGGAAGCCGTCTTCATTGCCTCCTCATGTGGTGGAAAGAGAGCAACAGGGTTTTTTTGGGTTCCTTTGAAAAAGGCACTAATCTCAGTCATAAGATTCTCACCCCGATGAGCTAATTATCCTTAAAGGGTCTGTCTCCTAAAACCAACACAATGGGAATTAGGATTTTAATATATGTGTTTTGGAGGAATAAAAATATTCAGCCCAAAATATATTTCCTGCTAAGTATTTTCTGTAAGACATGAAAAAATATCTATTTTTCATACTTCTTGCCTTTGTCATAGTTATTTCAAAAAGGAGTAATATTAGAACATGCAACTTGAAGATCTCTGAAATATTCTTCTTTTTAACATTTACCAAGAAATTAAAATCAGATTATTAATTTTAAAATAATATTCAGTTTGAAGAATATTTAAGATAGCTAAAAAGATCTGCTTTAGTTTTAAAAGATTTTAAAAAAGAATGAATAATTTAAAGTGGATTTTTTTTTAAATTCACCTGTTTCAAAAGCAGCTACGCCATCACCTAAGTTAAAAGACAAACACATATTTATTCCTGATGTGAGCCTTACTGGATACCCAATACAAATCTTTTTAAATACACAAACATTTTACCTTTTTGATCATAATTAAAATAAAATGATCCAGTTGGCTGCATGGTGAAGACAGTTTGTGGAATTATGACTCACTTTTTAAAAAAATGTTTAATTTATCTTTATAATATAATTATCCCAAATCCAGTTATTGTTATTAACAAAATACAATGATAAATCAACATGGTTCCTTCATTTCATTCAAAAGGTTTATTCTAGTGAGGAAGAAAGAAACAAAAGCATTAGGAGATAATGTTCCAAGTTCAGGAGTGCTGTAGAAATGAAGAAAGCAATTTAAATTAGCTGTCTTCTGGGAGTAGAGAAGGGGAGAGTTCTTTTCTGATAAAGTATTACACACCTAACTTTATAAAAAAAGAGTGGCATTGTTCTGGTGATGAAAATTGTGGAGATGGTTTGTGTTCACGGAGGTTCCCTGGGAAGCCGACTTTGAGGCAAGTTTCCTTGAGGCAGACTGTTTGGGAGTCTTCTCAGGAGCTACTCCTGTCAAGAAATGAGAGATTTGGAAGCAGGAGTGGGCAGAGGAATATGTTGGGTTGATATGCTGTTTAACAGAGGACACATCTAATTCCATGGAGTCTCTGGAACAGAGATAGCCCTTCAGAGATATCCCACGTTGGGGCAGGGTCCAGTCTTACACAGACCAGTGACCAAGCATTCCCCTCAGCTTGACTAAACTAGAGACAGGTTTCTTCCTGCCTATAGACACCTGCCTTCCCTTTTCTTAGAGCATTTGTTTGGGAATCTTGTAAGTATAAATTCTTCCCCTATTCCTTTGAGATATATATCTTTACCCAAACTCTTGGCAGTTTTACACCTAGGAATGTCTTTCCCAAGGACCAGGGAGCCATCCTTTAGAAATGCAATCATCAAGAAAGATAGTACCTGTATCCTCCAGTCTCGGTGAAAGGGTAGAAGCCTAACTTTAATAAGCACCAACTACTAAACACAGATGACTTAATCACAGTGGTCGACCTCCTCTCTAACATTCTCTAATATTTTTTCACTATCTTACCTAGTGCTTAAAAACTCTCCTCTCTTCTTTCAGTGGAGTTCAGCTCAATCTTTCTGTCCTATTGCAATAGTCTTTGATAGTTCTTCTTGCCTGTTTAATGTGCCTATTGCAATTTTTCTTTTACTTCCATTATTTTCGGGCAGATTAGTACAGGTGGAGAGGTAGAACCATGAGCAAAGCAGCAACCATTTTCTTTTTTTTTTTTTATTAGATCTCTTTTTTTTTTTAATTTTTATTTTTTGAAAGAAAGAAAAAGAGAGGAAAGAAAGTGAGAGTGAAAGAAAGAAAGAAAAAGAATGTATGAGAGAAAGAAAGAGGAAGAAAAAGAGGGAGAGAGAACAGGATTCTTGTTCTACTGCCCAGGCTAGAAAGCAGTCTAAAAATGGGTATTAAAAACCTCTATTATGCCAATAATTGTGTTTAACAATGGAGACAGGAAGGAATAAGAGATGAAAATAACAAACAAGCAGCCAACCAATATTTTATTTAAACCTGTGAAATGCTATGCAATTTCTGAGGAGTGATTTATTTCCAATGATGCGGTCACTTTTAAAACAGGTGTAATATGATACTGAGAAAAATGTATGTTTTGTGGATTTGGGGTGGAGAGTTCTGTAAATATTTGTTAAGTTTACTTGTTCCAGGTCTGAGTT
>CAUYLG010041124.1:0-18151 GCA_963573385.1 Cacajao melanocephalus | reverse complement strand
CTGGGGCAGGTGATTCTCTTGACCCTGGGTTGTGGTGTTGTCATTTTTCAAATTCCATACTGTTGCAAACCAGCCTGGGTGACATTGCAATACCCTTTCTAAAAAAAAAAAAAAAAAAAAAAAAGATGAAATGTGAAATGGAAACTATCATCTGTCAGTTGGAAAGTTCAGAGAATTATGGGTTCTTAAGTGAAAAATACCTCACCTTATGAATCTGGATACAATCCAGATTCAAAGGATGCTCACCAGACAGTGTGGCCCAGAATCTTTAGGGCATGGCACAGGACAAGCTCCCTGGTTAGTGTGCTAATCTGCAGGTCTGGTAACAGAGTCTTAGAGAAGAGGAAGTGTGAGTCCCCAAGATGTTTTTCACCTAATAATTATTAATCAAGTAGCAGAAGTAAAGCCACAATGAAGGTTTCCTGATTCTCAAACAAGTGGCTCTCATTATTTTCTAGGAAACAGAGTGAACTGCAAGCCATGTGAGCCAACTACTCTCTCCTAGATATTCTAAAACATATTCCTAGACTGCAAAAATCCAGCAAAACACTGGGTACCAGTATCAAACTTTTTCACCATAGAATTACTCATATAAAATTCTTTTTATGACATAAGCTTATTGATTATTTTTTAAAGTAAACAACTTGGTGGAAACTATTTCACTTCTAGGGGTCCTAGTAAGCAGGCATCTATTCCCAGTGCAAGATCTGAGCCAACTGAGAAATAAATAAGCAAGTAGCTGAAAATCCAACATACTATCTTTTAATTAATAAAATAGTATTAAAGACTCTTCAAGCCATGGAATTACTAAGACTAATTCACAGAATCCAGAGATGAACCCAACCAGCCACAGGCAGGAATGACCTGGAAGCCTTTCCCATTATTTTTGTTGCAATGGGAGTTCCTCTGTAAGGGCTAGCAACTTAGAGGAGTAAAGGAAGGAGTGTGCCCAGCAGGCTGCTCACTCCCAAGGAGGAAACTGTACCTTCCATGCCAAGTTCTGCCTTCCACCAAATTACAAGGCAACTAAGGGCATGGGGAGACCAGGAGTGTTTCTGTGATAAAGCGTCCCCCATATGGAGGGAAACTTCAGAAGCAGAAGAGAAATATTCCTTGTAACAAAACTCCGTTGCTACCATAAAAATAATGTTGAGAACTTTGTTCATTGCATTATGTAGAATATACTTTTTTATGAAAACATCTGGAGTACAATTTTTACCTGATATTAGCTCCAGATCAGTTTAAATTATAAATAATATGCACATATATATCAAAAAAAAGATAGAATGAGAATTTGTCATATGAGCTGCCAGAATGTCTTGAAACTCACTCATAAAATTTATTTGAGCCTTAATAAATACATTTTTTCACTTTTTTCTTGTCTGCAATTTGTTCCTATTTTCTTCCTCTTGCCATTTCTTCCTTCTCCTGTTCTTCTTCTTCATCATCATCAAATCACTTAATATTCTTAAAAATTATCTATCCTTGACAGCTACTCGAAATGTTTTCAGTGACAAGGTGAAATAAAAAATAAATAGATACTGAATTTGCCTTCTAAAGCATCTCTACCCTGACCAATGATCCAGCAAAGAACCATTTTCTAAGTGCTTGGGCATACGACAAAAGCATTGCATCTTAAGAGCGCTGATTTTCATTCAAAATCAAAGCAAACGCGGAATCTTTTTTTCTGTAGTGAAATCATCATTGCACAAGGTAACCACTCTCCTCTCTTCATGTCCAAGATGTATGAGTCTGACATATCTTTCCCCAGCTCAGATGCCGATAAAGAACTTGTGCCTGGTATTCACAGGCAGCACAGCAGAGCATGTCCTCCACAGAACTGACTGCTTCTCCCTAAAATCCCTTCCCACAAAATTCCCTTTTCGATGATCATGAAATACTCCTGCCATGCACCCTACAGAGAAACTTGGGCAACTGTCCCAGAATTTTCATGATCCCTCACCCCTGAATGCCATAAATAAGCATAAGTAAACAGCTGTATCAACACAACCTATGTAACTTTTCAAAAATAAAAATGACAAGCTCTCCTCCTCTGCATTTTAAGTAAGACGATGAGTACTTAAGTAAGAAGATGAGTACAGGAGAGAGCATTTTTCAATGGTCGCCTGAAGTTTTTGATGCAATTGGCCTAGGATCATGTCTGGGAATCACTGCTGTAGGCATTGAGGTTGTTATTTTTAATTAAAAATTAATACAAGCTTCTTAGTATTTTTCATGTACATTATATTACCTGCAAATAAACAGCTGTTTTCATTTCTTCACAATCTATATGATTTTATTTCTTTTTCCTGCCTTATTGTGTTTAGCAAGATCTCAAGAAAGAAAGTCAATCTACAAATATCAAATATATTTCTGTATTTCACTAATAAATAGGAAATTTCAGTTTGAAAAAAAAATGGCATTTACAATAAATCCCAAAACATGAAACACTTAGGGACAAATTTATGAAAATATATGTAGGACCTATACACTAAAAACTATATAACACTGATAAGAGTAATTAAAGAACTAAGTACAGAAGAAATATTTCATATGAATGGGTTGGAAGTGTCAATATTATTAAGTGAACAGTTCTCCCCAAGATGCAATATGAATTCAATATAACTAAAAAAAAATCTTAGCAGATACCTGCATAGAAATGGACAAGCTGATTCTAAAATTTGCTGAAATACAAGGGGCTTCCAATAGCCAAAGCAATTTTGTAAAATAACAAAATTGGAGTACTCACACAAACTGATTTTGAGACTTATATAAAACCAGAGTTATCAAGAAAGTGTGATATTAATATAAAGGTAGATCAATGGAATGGAATAGAGAATAGACAATAGATATTCAAGAAAGGCACCATGGCTATTCCATGGAAAAGTACAGTCTTTTCAACACATGGTGCTAGAATGATTGGACATCCACAGACCAAACAAAAATTAAGCACCTTAAAAAAGACCTCCGTCCTTGTCTCTCACTATCACATGATTAACTCAGATAAGTGATGAATCCAGTGTAAAATGGAACTATAAAAAATCTGGAGAAAAAAATTAGATTAGGCCAAGGTTTCTTAGACCACACAAAAAAAGAACAAATAAAAAAATAAAGAAAATGGATAGCTGAAAAAGTTTGCTCTTCAGAAGACACTCTTAAGAAAATAAAAAACAAACCACAATTGGGAAGAAAATATTTTCAAAACCTATATCTAGTAAAGGACTTATATCCAAAATATTTTTTAAAGTGTTATGAAAATTCTGTAATAAGAAAATAAAACACCCAATACAAAATAAGCTGAAGATCTGAATAGATATTTCACTAAATAAGAGATAAATGAAGATGGCAAATAAGCACATGAAAAGATGCTCAACATCATTAGCCATTAATTAAATCTAATTTTGGCTCAAGAGTGCTGTAGCTATTCAAGATCTTTAGTGGTTCCATATAAATGTTAGGATTTTTTTTTCCAATTTCTTATTTTTTTATTATTATACTTTAAGTTCTGGGATACATATGCAGAACACGCAGGTTTGTTACATAGGTGTACATGTGCCATGGTGGTTTACTGCACCCATCAACCCATCATCTACATTAGGTATTTCTCCTAATGCTATCCCTCCCCTAACCTCCCAGCACCTGACAGGCCCCAGTGTGTGATGTTCCCCTCCCTGTGTCCCTGTGTTCTCACTGTTCAACTCCCACTTATGAGTGAGAACATATGATGTTTGGTTTTCTGTTCTGTATTAGTTTGCTGAGAATGATGGTTTCTAGTTTCATCCATGTCCCTGCAAAGGACATGAACTCATCTTTTTTTATGGCTGCATAGTATTCCATAGTGTATATGTGCTACATTTTCTTTATCCAGCCTATCATTGATGGGCATTTGGGTCGGTTCCAAGTCTTTTCTATTGTGAATAGTGCTGCAATAAAATTTTACAGAAAAAGATTTCTGTAAAAAATTTTATCAGAATTTTTTATGAATGTTGTGTTGAATCTATAAATCTCTTTAAGTAGTGTGAACATTTAAACAATATTAATTATTCTAATGAACACGGAATATTTTTCCAATCATTTCTGTCTCTTCAATTGCTTTCATCAGTGTTTTATAGTTTATAATATATAAATCTTTCAACTCATTGGTTACATTTATTCTTAAGTATTTTATATTATTTTTCTGACACTATTGTAAATGGGATAGTATTCTTGATTTCTTTTTTGGATAGTCTGTTATCAGTGTATAGAAATGTTACTGACTTCCATAGGTTGATTTTATATTCTGCAATGTTAGTGATTTTGCTTATTAGTTATAACAGGTTTTAGTGGAGTCTTTCAGGTTTTCTATACATAAGATTATGTTGTCTGCAAACATAAAAAATTAATTACTTTCCAACATGGATGCCTTTTATTTCTTTTTCTTGCCTAACTGTTCTAGCTGGGGCTTCTAGCACTATGTTGAGTAGAAGTGGAGAGAGTGAACATTATCGTCTTAATCCTGATCTTTGAGTGAAAAGCTTCCAACTTTTCACTATTGAGCATCATGTTAGCTGTGGACCTATAATACATGGCTTCTATTGTGTGAGGCACATTTCTTCTATACCTTATTTGCTGACTTTTATCATGAAAGGATGTTGAGTTTATCCGTACCTTTTAAGCAAACGTATTTAAATAAGGAAAGAACAGACTTTTTACAAATGATTCTAAGACAACTGAATATCCTTGTGCAAAAGAATGAAGTTGGACTCCTTACTTGTATCATTCACATAAGCAGTAAATTTGTATCACCTTGATTTAAGAAAAGCCTTCATGTATATGCCACAAGCAACAAAACATTATAGAAGGACTTCATCAAAATTAAAAACTTTTGTTCATCAAAGAATATCATCAAAAAAATGAAAAGATAACTCACGGAATGGGAGAAAGTGTTTGCAAACCATATATGCAACATACACGATACATACATTGTCAATAAGCACGTAAAAAAATGCTGAATATCATTGGCCACTAGGGCAGTGCAAATCAAAACCATAATGAGACACTATTTCACACCCACTAGGATGGAGAACATAAAAACAATGCAGACAATAACAAGTGTTGATGAGGATTTTCAAGCCATGCAAATTATTTGTGGGAATGTAAAATGGTGCAGCAACTTTCCAAAACAGGTAGGCAGTTCCTAACAATATAAAACATAGGCTAACCATTGAATCCAACTGTCTTAGGGCTGCTATAGCAAATTATCAGAGGCTGGGTAATTAATAATGAACAGAAATTTATTTGCTTATAGTTCTGGAAGCTAGTAGTTCCAATATCAAGGTGCCAGCTGGGGCAAAGACCTTGTTGGCTACATACATCATTGCATGCTGGAAGACGAGAAGGCAAGAAAGGGCAAAAGATCAAAGTCACAGCCCCAAGCTCTTCTTATAACCCACATTAATCCATTAATGAAGGCTGAGCACTCAAGACCCAAACACTTCCCCTTCGACCCCACCGCCCAACACTGTTGCATGGGGTATTAAGTTTCCAACAAGTGCTTTTTGGGGAACATGTTTAAGTCATAGTACCAACTATTCCACCCCCAAATATATACCCGAGAAAAATAAACATATGTCTGCACAGAAATGTGTACATGAATGTTCATAGCAGTATTAATTGTAATATCCAAAAAGTGGAAATAGTTCTAAGTGGTAATATGTATGCAATGGAATATTATTTGGCAAAAAAAAAAAAAAAAGGCATGAAGCAGTGATCCATGCTACAACCTGGGTGAACCCTGAACACATTATGCTACCTGAAAGAAGCCTGTCACAAAAGACCACATACCAGATGATTCCATTTATGTGAAATATAAAGTGTAGGTAGATCCATAGAGAGGGGAAATGTGTGCCAAAGGCTAGGGAGTAGGGTTCAGGTGAGTGAGTGCTAATGAGCATAGGGTTTTGGGTAGTGGCAATGAAAATGCTCTAAAAGTAGATTGTAGTGATGGTTATACAACTTGCGAATACGCTAAGCATGCTTCATTGAACACGTTAAATGAGTGAGTTGCATGGTATATGGATTATATCTCAATATAACTATAGAAAAAGTTATGTGTTGCTTATTTTTATACTTTCCAAAATTTAGATTATGAAAAATAAAAGGGGCTTTCTACTCTCTGACCACCCTCATGCTGACTGTTCCTCCAGAGAGAATGAGACAGAAACAGAGACAGAGAAATGGATAGACAGAGGTGTAGGCACATAGTTTGATATAGATATTTACATACAGACAGAAATAAAATGCAAAGAATTTTGCTCACTCTTCACTGTCCAGATTTTGGCCTTAGTTCCTCATAAATTGTGTGTGAGCTCCGCCCTCTCATGCAGGCCCCAGAACACCTGCTGACTCCCCATAAAAACGCACATGTGAAAAGCACTGGACAAAAATAAAACAAACATTACACAGATTTAGTAAAAAGGGGCAATGTTAACAACAGAGAGGAGGGGACTTAAAGAAATAAAAAGTCTTAAATATTTCTCTTGATCTAAAACCTCTCTATGCCCAACTATCACATAAGGAAAAGGGAAAATTTGAGAAAAAGGGACACAAATGAGAAGAGGGTTTATTTGGTATCATTCCTCTGTGGAGCACCCCCA
The DNA here is from genome assembly GCA_963573385.1 of Cacajao melanocephalus. Lineage (NCBI taxonomy): Eukaryota > Metazoa > Chordata > Mammalia > Primates > Pitheciidae > Cacajao > Cacajao melanocephalus. The sequence goes on along the minus strand of CAUYLG010041124.1, from coordinate 11,516 downwards.
ATTATAACCCCATTTTTAGATTTTCCCTTGAAAATTTAGTTAATTACCCATTTATTTTGAAATGCAGCCTCCCTCCTCCTTTGGAAACCAGATGACAGGTGACACCGTAAAGAGGGCCTTTTCCTTATTCATATTTTATCCACATTGCCCAAATATGCTGGGCCCAAAGGGATCAAACAGTTGCTGAATGAATGAATGAATACATGAATGAATAAATGAATGAATGCAAAGGCCGTGTGATCTCAAAATGGTCAGAATAAAATAACCACTTGTATTAATCCATTTTCACACTGTTGATAAAGACATATCTGAGGCTGGGCAATTTACAACAGAAAGAGGTTTATTGGACTTGCAGTTCCACATGGCTGGGCAGGCCTCATAATCATGGCGGAAGGTGAAAGGGACATCTCACATGGCAGCAGGCAGAGAAGAGAAGAGAGCTTGTGCAGGGAAACACCTGTTTTTATATAACCATCAGATCTCGTGAGACTTATTCACGGTCATGGGAACAGCACAGGAAAGCCATGCCCAGTGATTAAGTTACCTCCCACTGGATCCATCCCACAACATCTTGGGAATTCAAGATGAGATTTGGGTAGGGACACAGCCAAACCATATCACCACTCTAGAGTGGAAAGTAAAACAATGACAGATTTTAGATTGCTATTTCTACTAGTTTTACGTGAGATGGATAAACAATATTATCATCAGTAATGAGCATTCATTGATTACCTCTTGAAAGCAGGAATCTATCATCCATTTTCTTTACATTCTCAGTATCTGATACAGTGTCTGGCCTACAGGAGGTACATAACAAATGTTTTTCAACTGAAGAACTGCTTAATCATTATCTCAGTGTCCCATGAAAATGACAAAAACATTAAAATCCAGATGGTCAGATGACCTCTGTTTGTAGAGAAAGATCCACATATTGTTAATGCAATACCCTTTGATAAAGGATGAACTTTTTTCTTGTGAATTAAGTAGATGATCTCAGGTCAAAGACAGAGTAGATGCTTATTGCTGTCCTATACAAGCTTTATTTTTTATTATTTAAAGTATCATGTCAATTGGTGGTGATGATCTGGCTGGAAATAAGACAGACATTAAAAATAATTTTGGAAAAGAATTTATAGATTCTAAAAACTGAGTATTTGTATATAATGTTTTTTAGGATGTTTATGACCATATATCTAGACAGTAAAAAAAATGTAGTGGAAGAGAAACAAACACTTTTTAGTTCAATCCAATCTCCTCTAAATACACCATTTGATTCTTTTGGAATATGTTGTCTTTATCCAGGGTTGTCCTCAGTAAAAACTGAGAAATAGGAAGACTGTGCTTGAATAGAGGTAGCTGGGCTTGCCTGCTCCCTTCTCAGGGTATCTGCACTGGAGCAGTCACTCACTACACCTGTCCTCTTCAATCTGGCCTCCTTCCATAAGCATGAAATCTTGTGAACCTCATCCTTCTTTTCACTACTTACTCATCCTCTATCTCACCCTTTAGGGACCTTCAAGGATTGCTTTGCTTTCCAAAATGATGACTAGCTTACGCTTTGTGTTCAGATATCTTTTGATAATGATGGCTCATATGTTATAATATGTTAATGTATTACATCACATGTCACTACATCAAATAACAGCAATGTTTGCAATCACAGCAACAGTGCAAATCATAAATCACATTTATTCTGCTTCCTTTGGGCTGTTCCAGTAGCAAGAAGAAAAAAATATCTAGGAATAGAAAAAGGCAGAGAAAAACACTCTTAAAATTACTGCTGATACATGCTTCTTTAAATATCCTTTGACCCATGCAATGGTCGAATTCTCTTTTAAGGTTTTGCATTTGCTTCATATTGGTGGTGGCTATAAGAAACTTTTTAATATGTGTCTCAAACAGTGGATATAAAGAAATTGAGTCAGAATTATTATCTGCAATGAAAACAGTTCTGGGTGAGGAGGGCTCTGTAGCTGGTGAATATCACAGCTGCCTGAGTAAGCACATAGGAAAGCAAATTCTTTTAGAGACCTCCTAAAATGCTGTTATATCACATGGTGCATTTGTTCTTCTGACCAGGTCAGTTTTCAGTTCAAGTAATTATATTTTTGTGGACTTAATATTCCTGATGCCATTTCAATTTTAGAATGTACTCTTGGCTTCCTCACCTTGAGGAAAACTCCTAGCAGACAGCTATGCTGTACTGTTGACACCACAGGCTTCATAACTTCAGCCCTCAGACAACGAGCAGTTCATCAGGACACAGGGGCTGCTTTTTTTGCAAGTCATACACACAGGAAATACGAATAATTCCCACCAGAAGAATTTATTTCTGCCTTATTTCTAAAGCAAAGCATTTGCTGTGTTTTCACAGTGTTTGCTTACATTTGCTGTTTACTGTATTAAAGTAGTTTATGCTACAACATGGGGGAAAAATTAATTGATAGAGATTGCAGCTTGGCTTTGACTATCCAAAAATCTTAACTCAGACAGACATTTCATTTTTCTAAACTGGACATTCTGCACAGATAAATGAAGACAGATGGCATCACCTCGAAGCTGGTTATCCTGATGAAAGATCTCAGGGAGTCGCAGCTGTAAGCAACTGTGACCCCTTGACATCTTACATGTAGACAGGTTTAGAGAGAGAGGGAGGCAGTATGTTCGCCCAGCTGCTACTCTGATATGAATGCTGACAGCGTTGCTGGGATTATTTTTTGTTTAAACCCTGCATCCCATTAGTTCTGATATGAAAGGCTGATCTTATGACTGTAATGTATGCACGTTTCTGCCACCAGGAAAAGGCACAATCTGATTGAGCAGGGTAGAATCCAACACCATTCGGTCCAAATCATCTAAAACCTCAACCCCGATTGTGTCATGTTATATATTTTAAAAACCCAGTCCAGGCTGTTACACCAAGTAATATCTAATCAACAGACAGTTAAAATAATGACAATGGGGCTATCTGAAAAAATAAAAGCCATTTGGCCACCTGTAACTGTCAGGCTATTAAAGTAGAAAATGAATGCCTGAGGTTGTTTTCCTGACACTAGATAAACATTCCAACGGGCAATGATAAATTGGAAGGTGAGAGGGAAATCTCTTATCTCTACATAGACTAAAAAGCACTTGACAACTGTTCCTACATTCTCTGTGAGATAAAGGGTGCATGACTGGTTTCCCTTGGGATCTTACACTGAGTGTTTTTGCCTCATTCTGAGTGAATACTTGCTCAGAGAGCCAAAATACCACAGATAAATACATGGTAATGCATTTGTGTAAAAGATGGGGAGTCGACAAGAGTGAGGTCACTTAAGAAGGATTTAGGGAGAGGATTGGGAAAAACAGGGAGGATATTTGGATGTTCTCATAAATTATTTTTAATGGCCCAGACTGGGAATCCTTTTGAATATATTAAGATGGGCACGAAGTAGAACAGTTGATTTCTTTCAATACTGATGCTGTTTACCCATCACCAGGTAAATGAGATTTCTGTGTGAAATGAATCATGAAAGTTAAAGTAAGTAACACAGGGGATGTTAAAATTAATCATTCTACTCATTAGAGTGCAAATAATGAACAAAACAGTCATTAAAATTATTTATCAAATTGAATACAGAAAATAAAATATACATTTACTGGGTGATAATATTTTGATCAATGTGACCAGTCAAAATACGTGCTCTCTCTTTTGCCTAGAAAAGAGCAAAAATAACAAATAGTGTAAACCTCTGTTTCATCTATAAAATAAGAGTAACAACATCGTAGGTCACTGTCATGAACATTAGACTGATTGGATTAATTCTGGGCATGTGTTTGCTGCTCTGCTATGGGCGTTCCTTGTCTTGCACCCTCCAGCATTCAGCCCAGTCCTTCCCACATCTTGAGAGCCTCCTGATTCCCGCCATGGCACCCTGGCTAACCCTGACACGCTCAGGCAACCCTCTTACCCTCTCCTAACACTGGTTTGCTCAGTGATCAGATCTAAGTTGCCTTTTAAGAAACTGTGATGCTGAGCATGTTAAATCCGGTTTTCCTAGTCAGAATTTCTATTGAGGACAACGGGTTCTAAGCATCCCTCCCGCGTTCTAAAGAGAAACACAAGCCACGGCAAACAGGGCAGGGACAAGATAAAAAATCTAGAGCTCTTCTCAGCCTGTGTCCAGGAGACTCATCAAGAAGGGAGGAAAAACACTGATGGCGAAGGTTTTCTTGGAGAGCATTTTTAAGAGCGCAGTGTCCTGTGCTCCCACCCAGGCTAAGGTTGTATTTCTCCTAAGGAGAGCACAGCCTTCATCCCATAACATTTAAAAGACATGTAGACTGAGTACCTCACCCTAATGAGAAAGTATGTAAAGGCAACAGGTGGATGGAGATATCTGTGATGAACAGCAAGGAAAGATGAATTCCTTGACAGTGGCTGGCCAGGTGCCCACATGGGCCAGCATGGTCACCATGGAAATTACCCCATGAACTGTCATAAAGAGTTCCTCCCAAACCACAGCCTTCCCGGGAGAAGTGACATCTACAGAAAGGGTTCATGTGAAGCGTGCCCCAAGATGCAGATGAGAGGAGGCATCACCTCGAGGGGCAGCAAAGGGATGGGCTGTCTTGAGAGGACCCCAAGTTCAGCCTGCAAGCCCCAAACACCAGTGCATCAATTCCAGATTTCAAGGGCACCAGTCAGCCAAGACTTTGACATTCCCAGCCGTCTTCTCCTCTCCCAACTCATAGCAAAAAGGTAAAAGCAAACCACACCTTCTTCCTCACTATAGCTTCTGGGCCTGGGTCAGGCCAGAAGATACGCTATATAACGATCTGTTCAAGTATTTTAAAACAGCAACTGTTGACTGGTGACACTTCTGAGAGTCAGCAATTTGGGCAGGTGCAGATGGGCTGCTCTTCTGGTCCTCTCTGGGCTCAGCGGCGTACTAGTGATCAGCTGCTGGATCTTGCATGGCCTTGGCTGTGGCAGCTCCTTTCTCCTCCACACAGTCTCTCACACTCCAGTGGGCAGCACTATGGGGGCTGGATAGTAACCCAGAAGGGCTGGCAGAAGCACACTTGGCCTTTTGTTTCCTGGACTCAGAAGTGACACCATATCGCCTCTGCTGCATTCCTTGAGTGAGAGTTAGTCACAGGGTCAAGCCCGATCCATGGGGTAGACAAACAGATGTCGTCTCTTCATGGGAGGAGCTTCAAGATTACGTTGCAGAGCCATGAATCCAGAACGGGCAATATTTGGGACCATTCCTAATGTCAGTACCACGGTTGCTGACACATGGTGAGCACTGTGAGAAAGACAGGCAGGGGCTGACCATTCAGGGCTGTGGGCCCAGGAAGGAGATGGACTCTTTTTTCTGAGTGCAGTGGGAGCCACTGTACATGAGTGTGATTTACAATTTTGAAATATTACTTAGGGATGCTATATGGGAGTAGGTTGCAAAAGGGCCAGAGCAGAAGCAGAATGATGAGCCCAAAGCAACTGCAGTGATACAGGCAATGTTTATTTGATGGTGTCTTGGATGAACAGACACGGATCTGGAGAAAATTCAATTAGAGGAAATAATTTATAAATAGAGCAAGAAATACTTTATAAAGGGACTCACAGGACTGGATGATGTATTCACTGTAGGACACTCTGGAAAGAGAGGAATCCAGGAGGATACCGAGAGCTTTATGCACCGGGCAAGTTGGGGTACAATTCACTAAGAAGTGGGAAAGCAGAGAAGGAGCTGCGGGATTAGCAGAGCAATTCCACCTCTATTTCGTACATATTAAGTTCCTGATGTAGCAATGCCAAGTAAGCAATTAGACATACGCATCTAGAGGTGATCAGGGTGTTTAGAACTAGAGTCATCAGCATAGTCGTATTTTAAAACACGAAAATGTATTCACTGACCTATGGAGAGAATGCAGATAGAGAATGATGTACAGACCAAGCCTTATAAAAACCAAATATCCAGAGGTTATCTAGAAGACAAGCCAGCACGTGCGACGGAGGCAGACCCAGGGAACTCATCAGGCAGTCGCAAATGAAAGGAAACATTGGCACCTCTGACACACTGAGCCAGAGAGGACTTTGTTGTGGGGACTCCCGGGCCTCTACACGCCAGATGCAGGAGTTCTCCCCTCACCATGAGGGACAACGAAAAATGCCTTTAGGCACGGCCAAGGCACCCCTGGGGGGCAAAATTATACTCATTCGAGAACCGCTGCTCTAGATGGAAGAAGTTGTCCACGCGTCAGACATGACTCAACTATCAACTGTGTGGTGGTAAGAGGAGTGACCACAGGCTCTGGCCACGTGGCCACAGTGTCCTCACAGCTGTTTCAGTGGCACACTGAGAAATGCAGCTGTAGATTGGGCTGCAGAGTGAATCAGAGGTGAAGAACTGAAGATAAAAACACAGGCGGTTCTCCAGATATGTCTTGCTGTGACTGAGAACCGACAATTAGAGTTTTAGCTGGAAGGGCACTTGAGGTAAGGAAAGGGGCTTTTCAAGGGCAATGTTAGAACATGTTTGCATCCTGATAGGAATAATTCTGCAGAAAGGAATAAATTAGTAGTTCAGGAGACTGTGAGTGGAATACAGAGTGCAAAGGTGGGGTCCTGACTTTGGAGAGGCTCCTAACATGGGTAAAAAGGGGAGGAACAGAAGCTGCAGGGGTGGCAGGCACTGCTGTGACTCTGGTTGTGGTGAGATGATGGGTCCACAGCTCACATGGGACTTGTCTTTAAGTGGGGCAGCTTCACTCCAAGAGGCTGAGTCTGAAATTCAAGGCTTTCTTCTAACTCTCCCCTTCTCTAGCTGTGTCTGCAGCAGTACGACACACACAGTATCTGTCCAAATGCACAAGTCATTTCTTTTATTTTAGATGGAGTTTCGCTCTTGTTGCCCAAGCTGGAGTGCAATGATGTGATCTCAGCTCACTGCAACCTCCGCCTCCTGGGTTCAAGTGATTCTCCTGCCTCGGCCTCCTGAGTAGCTGGGATTACAGGAATGTGCCACCACGCCTGGCCAATTTTGTATTTTTAGTAGAGATGGAGTTTCTCCAGGCTGGTCTCCAACTCCCAACCTCAGGTGATCTGCCCACTTCAGCCTCCCAAAGTGCTGGGACTACAGGCGTGAGCCTCCGCACCCAGGAAGTCATTTCTTTAACTAAGCTATATGAGCAGCTTTGACCAACTTTATTCAGAAAATCCGTGGGCTATTTTCCTCGCATTTGCAGTTCCCACCTTTCCTTGCTGTCATGCCTTTCCCCTTTACAGGCATCCCTTCCTAATATAAGATCAAGCTAGTACCTCCAGCCCACCTAAGGATTTCTCTTTCTTTCCTTCTAGTGGATGCTATTGACTGAAAGCTGACTGGGTTATTATAATCCCCCAATTACACAAAATTTTACCCACATATTTCTTCATGCAATAGCAAACTTAAAGTTTAAATACGTTAGAAAAAGATGAAATAATAGGGATATTGTATTTCCAGGGTTCTCCAGAGAAATAGAACCCCTAAGATAGATGGAAAGAGGGTTATTGTAAAAAAAATTGGCTCCACACTTAGGGAGGCTGACAAGTCCCTCTACCTGCAGTTGTCAAGCTGGGGACCCAGGGCTCCCACATCAATACAGTCTGAAGTCAGGAAGAGCCAATGTCTCTGCTCAAGGCAGGCAGGAGGAAGAATTCCCTGTTTCTCATGGGAGGTCAGCCTTTTTGATCCATTCAGGCCTTTGATGACTGAGGCCCAGTACCATTGGGAAGGGCCATCTGCTTCACTCAGTCTATGGATTCAAATGTTCATCTGGTCCCAAACAGACACACCCAGAATAATACCTGACCCAATGTCAAGGCGCCCTGTGGCTCAGTCAAGTTGACATAAAATGAACTATGACAGGGGTTATGGGAGAAAAGGAGCAAACGGGAAGGGAAACAGCCCAGGAGCTGTGTCTTTCCTAGAGAGATGTCTCCCCTACTCAGCCACTGGTACCCACCGGCTCAGAGCTTCACCTTTGCAATGGACCCATTGCTTACAGCTGCCCCAAGTTCCTATGTTGAAATTGTCACCCCCAAGATTGATGGCATAGGAGGTGAGGCCTTGGGTGGTGATTAGGTGGTGAGGGTGGAATCCTCATGAATGGAATTAGTGCTTTCAGAGGCCCCAGAGCGCTTCCTTGCCCCTGTCCACCATGTGAGGACACGGCCAAAAGAGGAACCTCTATGAACCAGGAAGTGTGTCTGGCCAAAGTCCAGACCTGCCAGCACCTTGATCTTGGACTTGCCAGGCTCCAGAACTGTGAGGAATAAATATCTGATGTTTACAGCCACCTAGTCTGTGGTGTTCTGTTAGAGCTAGACCAAGACCCTGTGCAGGTCCAAGGCAGGACCATGTCAGGCCAAAGACCCTGCGCAGGGCCCATCCAGCCTGTATTCCTGACTTACTGTTCCATCCCAAATATTGAGGTGACTGCCTGTCAGTGTATTATCACAATCTCATGAGCCTCTTCACCTGCCTGTAATATCAGACTTATTCCACAGAAACTAATGCTTCCACTCAGGTAATGTGTCAGGCAATAGCCATGACATGGATAATATCCAAAAGACACAGGCCTCTGAAAATATGCCATCCAGAGTACGTCAGGGAGAGCCATGGAGGTCTATTTTACCTCCATGTTTCTAGTTTCATGTGGTCATGATGTGAGCATGTGCACATCTGGCCGTGGTCCTTAGCTCTGGGGTTAACCAGATCTCTTTTCTACCCACCTGTTCTAAACCATGATCTTGTTGCCATCATGCCCATCAGAGTCCTTGTTTCACAACGCTTTGGTTCCACTGATAAAACACAGACTCAGTTTGTTTAACAATCCATTTGGAAACAGTCCTTTAAGTGATTAATGACAGCGGACAATAAATGTAACTCAAATTAAGTGTCCCTTCAGGTTATAAAAATGAGGTTGAGAGTCACAGATATTCCTCCATCACACCCAAGTCCACTGGGACCTATAACCACCAGGTCAACTTTACAATGTTCCAACTAGGGAAGGGAACCCTGAGAACCAGCAGTCTGTGTGACCTGCTGCTAATGCCATTGAAGATGGCTTTTGCCACCTAGGCCACAGTTTTTACACTTTCTTTTGATCCACTCATAGTGTCATCGTATGCGTTTAGGTCAGAGACATTTTTCTCTGTGAGAAACAAGCTGGCCTGGGTTAGATGAAGACCGACAATCATGACAGTGTTGGGTTAGCCCATGTTCTATCCCAAAGTAGTTGACATCCTGAAAAGGGAAAATCATGAGAAAAACATAATAGGTCCACATGCACATTTCAATGAGTTGTTCATTGCAAGTCCCTCCTCTCCGCATCCAAACCATCCCTCCCTACTTTTTATGTATTTTTTTCATAGCATTCATTGTCTTTTAACATACTATAATCTAGACGCACCATGTTTTCATTGCTTTGTATCTTTAAGCCTCTACCACCTCCTTTAGGATATAAACTCCTGGAGGGCAGCATTCTCTCTCCATTCTGTTCACCGATGAATCTCACATGACAAGCACTGTACCTGGCACACACTTGCTTCTCAATAAAGTGTTGATCAAATGAATAGACTGGATTTTTCTCAATAGGTAAATGTTTTGGGGGGATAGCATAGTAGCAGACAAATTCATTCAGCCTCTCTTCTCTTAGAGAGAAGCAGGAAGGCTGGGGAATTTCTTCTCTTACACTCTTTTTTTGTCTTTTCCCTTCTTCTGACTTCTATCTTAACATTTGCTTCCAACTCTAGTTTGATTGGCTTTAGCCCAGCTGGTTCATGTTGGATGCAATCCTGTTGCCTTTTTCAAATTATGGTTTCTGACCTTGTACCTCAATTTCTAACTCATCCAAAATGTCTCTGTTTTGTGTTACATTTTAATCCTCGATTCTCAGTGCTGGCCTTTCATACCTTGTTCAAGAATGACATGACTAGACCTCACAGCCTCCTGAGCACTTTAGTAATAACAGGGGGTTTCTGCCATTCATCCTAGTTGAATCACAGCTAAGCCACAAAGCCATTCGGATTCATTTCAAAACTTTTTTCTCCAACACTGAGTGGCACTGAACTGATTATGACTATGTCCTCACCCTGACCACATCATTACATGATTGCAATATCCTGAACAAACTCACTGGGCAGCACCATTGCCATGTCCACAGACACTAGCATTGCACCCCTGTGTGGAGACCATGCTGCAGTGTGATATCCTGAGCCCCCACTCAAGAACCTCTTCTGATTCAAACTTGGAAACACATTCCTTCCTTATCTGACCGCCCTTCACTGATTTTCTTGGGTATAGCTTTCAACTTCACTAGTGAGATTAGAAAGAAAAGAGAAGTGATTTCTCCTCCAAAGATGGAACCCTCGGGATTGCTGACACCTCATTCTTATACACCATGGTCAGCCTATATTTCTCACACCTGCTAAGGACATTGCATATCATCTGCTATGTTAAAGTGTCCCTCTTTTCCGTCACAGTACAAGGAAATCACAAAGAAAAATACATTCAGATTAGGAAAGTCACAGGTACTCATCTCATGCAAGTTATTTCATCTGCGTGGAAGTGAACTCAGGCAGAGTCTTCCTTTTCAAATCTATCAGTCCACCATCACAGTGCCAAAGAGCTCTAGGAAATTAAAAAGATATTAAACATGGCTTTTGTCCTCAAGGCTCATAATCTGCTGAGAGAATAAAGTGCATTTTCATTAAAAGTTACCTTCTCATAAATAGTACAAGGTGATATACCATGACTCAGAGAAAAGGGAAGATGACCTTAGTCTGAAGTGATGAGGACAGGGGCAAAGAGGATAGATGAGAGGGGATCTGTGCCTTAAAAATCAGCTTGAGTTGAAATGACGGAATGGAGGAGAGTGAGCATTCAGCGAATGACAGCAGAGTTAGTAAGCAGGGATCAACGGGCATTTGGCACACAGCATAAGGCTGCTTGAGGTCAGAGGGTTCATTAGTTCATCCATTTATTTATTAATCTATTGTTCAATGAATTTTGTACCGAATGTGTTTAGTACAATAGATAATATGTTAATTGGGTACAAGAAACACAAGTGTGAACCAAAAAGAAAGAATTACTGCCTTCACGGAGCTGACATTGGGGAAAGGACAGAAGCTAGACCACTTTGCTAATCAGTAAGTTATATCTGGTGATAAGTAAGTGCTAGAAAGGGATGAAGCATGTTCTGTAAAATTGGAGGGCGGGAAGATGGGGGGCACTCCAAGACGAGTGATGGGAACAGTACTCTTGGACAGGGTACAGCAGATGTGAAGTCTCTGGGGAACAAAGGACTCTCTGTATCTGGATAATCACAGTAGACTGGTGTGGCTCACATAGAGGAGATTTTTCTTTCCTTTTTTCCTTCCTTCCTTCCTCCCTCTATCCCTCCCTTGCTTACTCCCTCTCTCTCCCTCCCTCCTTTCCTTCCTTCCTTCTCTCCTTCCTTTCCTCCCTGCTTCCTTCCTTCCT
>CAUYLG010041122.1:0-80375 GCA_963573385.1 Cacajao melanocephalus | reverse complement strand
GGAGGCTGAGGCGGAAGAATCGCTTGAACCCAGGAGGCAGAGGTTGCAGTGAGCCGAGATTGCGCCACTGCACTCCAGCCTGGCGACAGAGCAAGACTCCGTCTCAAAAAAAAAAAAAAAAAAAAATCTGATAACTTGTGGAACTTCACGGCTTTTAAAATTTTGTCTGAAAGCCCTTGCTTTACCATATTACGTAAAAGCTTCTGACAACAAATATCATATTAGCCCCTGAATGTAGGTGAAGGGTAGACATTTTAGGCTGCATGCCCAAGTTACAATCAAGGTAGTTTTGCTGAATAGTTTTTTTTTTCTTATTCATAATCATCTATATGCATGTGTTTTATTTTTTAAATTTTAATTTTTTTTTTTTTTTTGACAAGGAGTCTTGCTCTATCTACCAGGCTGGAGTGCAGTGGCACGATTCTCAGGTTCAAGCGATTCTCCTGCCTCAGCCTCCTGAGTAGCTGGGATTACAGGCGTGCACCACCACGCCTGGCTAATTTTTGTATTTTTAGTAGCAATGGGGTTTCACCATGTTGGTCAGGCTGGTCTTGAACTCCTGACCTCACGATTTGCCCGCCTTGGCCTCCCAAAGTGCTGGGATTACAGGCATGAGCCACCACACCCGGCCTTTTTAATTTTTCTATTTGATGTTGTAACAGATAACTAGAATACAACATAAGTGAAACCGTAAAGTGAATCATTTTCCTGCCCCACCTTTCCCAGATAACTTACATTAACAGCCTGGTGTGTATTCTTCCTTGGTTATGTAACATTTGTGTTCTCACACAAATTGTCATAGAAGTTTGCTTTTTCTCCTTAGGTGTGTCTCCTGACCTCCCTCCCTGCTTTTACCCTCCAGCGAATTTCCCTCATTCTTTCTGTCTCTCTTCCCCATTCCTCCTCCATCTCTTTTCTCTCTCTCTTCCCTTTCTCTATTTTACATTTGGGACCTTTTTTTCTTACTTTCTCAGTTAGCCTTGGAGGATGCAGGCTTTTGAGAAATTGCATTTATCCTCAAGGTGTGACAATATAGTCTGAGTTTTGACTCAACATTTTTCTTGGGTTGTCGTATGCCTCAGCATAAGAAACAGAAAAGGGTGGGCAGAAAGTAAAATATTCAGTTAATCAAAATTAGCTTATTTGATGGAACTACTTCAGAACCCAGGATGCTTTCTGAAGTTATTAAAATGTTTATATACAAACGTAATTCAAAGAGTAAATCATAGTTCTTGTTTTAAAAAAAATCCTCAAACTCTACAGAAGTACTTAAAACAAATGATACATTTTTATTTATCCCCCAGAATTTCTTCCCTGCAATACCACTCTGCAAGAATAATTTAGCATTTCCTCCATGAAGTTTTTCTGGATATTTATAAAACATATAAATATTGTATGTACTGGTAGATATAGACAGCAAATGGGAAGCTTTTTCACTAGATAATGTGGACATCTCTCCATGTCAACGCATATAGGACCCCCCCTCTTTCACAATAAATGCTGCATAATATGCTTTGCAATTAATTTCTACGTGAACATTTTGGTTGCTTCCAATTTACAGGATGCATTTCTAGTCCTTCAACCAAGACTTCCCAAAGAGAATGCTGTCAATTCTTGTCTCCTTAATGACTTGGGGCTGCTGACCTGAGTGACTGTTATTTAACCAGTGACCCCCCCATAGCATTGACAGGGTCCTTTGTGTTCCATATCTCCATGAGGACAAGAATTTGCTGGCTACCTTCACCCTCTGAGGCTATCCCTGCAAGTCTCATTCTGCTAGTACTGTTGTTCTGTTCTTTCCTAACCTTTTTGCCTCTGTTTAAACCTATACGAGTTTGACACAGGCTCCAGAATCTGATCTACCAAACCACATGCATTATAGTTGACTGCTGTGCTAACATACTTTGGTAGGGGCGCAGATAGTAAATGAATTCTCACCTACCTAGTCTTCCTCTCTCTTTTCTCTGGGTTGTCACCTGTGCACAATTCTACATAGCTTTCAGGATAATAGTCAGGATGCATTAAGGCCTTTACTTGGGCCCTTAGTCCTGGGGCTATAAAGAACAACAGGAAACCTGGAGGTGCTTTGGTTACTGTGAATCAGCTGCCAACAGAAGAGGCCTTAAGTCCACAGAGAGGGTGAGGTAGGTGTCAGCTCACAGGATCTGGGGGCTCACTGGCCTATTTAAAGGAAAAGACTGTGATAGAGAGATTAAAAGGTATTTGAAAAGACAAAGTAACTCTGAGATGCTGAGAGAAATTACAGAGTTTTCCTCCTCCATGTTCACTACATGAAATAAATCATTTCTAAGGGGTTGTCATGGTCTTGAATGCATTTCCTTAACATTTTGATTTTAGCATCTTATTTGTTCTAGGACATCTAGGATGGTTGTTCACTAGTTTTTCATTTTGTTATGCGGGGTTCCAAAAACTCAAAATATTTATTAAAGTGAATATTATGCTAGAAGTTATATATTGTTCACACGAAACCCCAACACCCATTTGAGAAAGCAGCACATCATTTGTTCTTCCTAATATTTTCTCTCTTAAGCAAACCACCTATATTTCAAGTGTATTCTTTCTTGGTAGTGTGTGGTTTATATTGGTCATTAAATCATTCCTAAAACTGACTTTCAACATATACACAGACATTGTTTCTCTAAGGTGTCAGCATTAAAAAGAGCAGTATAGAGCAGGGGTGTCCAATCTTTTGGCTTCTCTGGGCCACACTGGAAGAAGAAAATTTGTCTTGGGCCACACATAAACTACACTAACACTAATGATAGGTGATGAGCTAAAAAACAAACAAACAAAAATAACAAAAAATCTCACAATGTTTTCAGAAAGTTTTTGAATTTGTGTTGGATGACATTCAAAGCCATTCTGGGCTGCATGCAGCCTGCAAGCTGGGTGTTGAACAAGCTTGGTATAGATGAACCAGGGAATTTATTGTATGACTATGGCAAGAAAGAGTTAATATTTAGCAAAGATTCTTATATTTCAAATAATTGTTTTTCACATCAAAGCTTTATTTAGTTGGAATAATAGAAGGAATGACAAACTGAATTGGTAAGAAATAATGCTGGCCTATTTCTAAGTAAAATTTAGTAATATTTTAAAGTATAGGCTGGGTCCAGTGGCTCATGCTTGTAATCCCAGCACTTTGGGAGGCTGAGGTGGGCGGATCACCTGAGGTTACGAGTTCAAGACCAGCCTGACCAACATGGAGAAACCCCATCTCTACTAAAAATATAAAATTTGCTGGGTGTGGTGGTGCATGCCTGTAATCCTAGCTACCCAGGAGGCTAAGGCAGGAGAATCACTTGAACCAGGGAGGCAGAGGTTGCAGTGAGGTAAGATTGCACCACCGCACTCCAGCCTTGGAGACAGAGTGAGACTCCATCTCAAAATAAAATAAAAGTATGGAAGAAAGTAATCATAGACTTTTCTTTTTTAGAGGCAGGGTCTTGCTCACATTGGAGTGCAGTGACATGGTCCTAGCTCACTGTAGCTTCGAACTCCTAGGCGCAAATGATCCTCCTGCCTCAGCTTCCCTATTATTAATAGCTAGGACCACAGGTGCATGCCATCATGCCTGGCTAATATTTTTATTTTTTGTAGAGATGGCGTCTCCCTATGTTGCCCAGGCTGGTCTCTAGCAATCCTCCCAACTCAGCCTCCCAAAGTGCTGGGATTATAGGCATGAGTCCAGCCTCATAAACTATTTCTAAGTGAAATTTAGTTTAATATTTTAAAGTATAACATATGTTACAAAACCAAATTGTCGTAATATATAAAAGAAGCTAAACTTGTGAATAAATTTAGAACCCAAATAATGATTTCTAGATGTAGTCTTTTAAAATATACAATTAATTAAAGGTATTAGACTTAAATTGAAAATGTATGAGACAAGAGGAAATATTCAAAGAATAAGTACTGAATCTAGAATTTAGAGCTGTATGACAGTAATCCTAAATTTCTAGAGCTTTTTATCTGAAAAAGATACTCATTCTCATGTAACTAATCAACTGTGGTGAAAAAAGAAACTTCCGAGTATCTACATGTATGCAATATGAATCAGACCCTTCTGAATTAGAATAGATCCTCAATTAGCATACTCTAATTTAATGTGGTTTTAAATATATTTTACAGGTTATTATATTTATCTCACACCGAAATTTGGATTTGTAGGTTGAAATGTTTAAGAGAGAAGGGAGGAAACTGACTTGGCATAAATGCACACAGTGCTGCTCTGGCTGCCAGTGCTGTGGGTTCTATCACCAACTCCGTTTTTGACTCAGGATCACCTGGGGGAGCTTGCACGCCTCGTCCTGGTGTATCTCTGTACAGGTGGGTGCTGTGCTGCTCTACCATGGGGATTGACCCCACTCTCTCTGGTCTTTCCTTCCCGCAACCCACTCCAGCACCACAGGTGGCTTTGGGGAAGGAAAGGGAGCAAAAAATGATACCCTATTTAAACATGCCTTGTCAAAAGGGTAAATGTTAATGGTGTGTGAATCATTTGTCCATTAAAATATTTCAAATGACTTTTAAACAAAAGAAAAAAAATGTACAAATTATAAGTTCCAGACTGGCCATGCACACCCTAAGACAGGCTGTGCACTTTTTTCCTATGTGTAACTTTCTCACAAAATACTTTAGCATTGTTAAAGCTTTATTTCTTCATTAATATATTTGATGTAAACAAAAGTAAAATGCTTTGGGTTCTAATGTGATGCATCATTTCTGAAAGCTGTCTTAATACAGGAACTAAAGGCAGTGTGATTTTACAGAGAACATCTTTAACAGTGGCTGGGAGTTTACACACAGACACACTTGATATGTGTAACTATTTTAGGTCATTCCTTTGTCTTGTGAAGGAAGGGACAGACCACTTTGCCGAAGGAGAACTGAGGCAGCAGGTGAGGAAACTAACCCCCAGCTCACACAGAGAGACATTAGCGTAATTTTGTATTGCTGAAATTTCTTCCTGTCTTGCTTTTGATCCCATGAGACAAGTTGTTTGCTTCCATCTAAAAATATCTGATGATGCCTTTACATTGCAGATACAAGTTAAACGTGTTTTTCCAGAATCTATGTTACAAAGGAAGCCCAGGGACCTCTGGTCATAGTGATGAATTTCACTAGTATAACATTCATGCTATGTGGGAGGTGAGATTTGGGCCCAAAGTGTGTTTTTAATCACCAATTTAAAGTGATGTTTCACACAGAAGTAGAGGGATCTGTTCCACCCTGAAGAGATTTCACCTGACCCAGAGCACTTAGAAAACAAGATAAAGCAGCAGCAGGAGAGGAGGCCTTATCTATTCCGCCCACAGAGCTCCTGGCTGTGTTCTCCAGCTAATGTTTCTTATTCCACCCCACACCAGTAGCAGAAGCAATGTGTGTTATAAACTGCAAGGGCTGACCACGTCTTCAAAGATTAAGTTCTGAACATCACCTCCCTTTCCCCAAACAGGATTCCCACGGGACATCAGGACACAGAACAAACCATATTAACCTCTTTGCTTCCAATGCCTAGTAACAATGTTTGTGGTTTCTCCATGACTGAGTGACAGGTGTGTATGTGTCGGTAACTGCTTGTGATACCATAGGTAAAACAAAATACAATTTTAAGGAGGATAATACTTTATGGGGGGAGGAGGAGCCTGTCCATGAAGATTTCAATAAAGAGGTTTATTTAGTGGTTGTTGTGGCTGCTAATGCTCCTGCATTCTGCCAGGATATAAGAGCACAGCCAAGTAAAGGAAAATGTTGTATCAGCTGTTCGGTAAGGGAGGTTTCTATTTCCTACCTACCGAGGTCTTCTCTGTGTCTATATGCATATTTATTACCTTAAATACAGAACCTGGACATTTAACAACAAGGTTTCTGCTTGAATTAGAATAAAGCCAATTTGAAGCCTTACTGTTACTTTCATCTCTGGAGATGAGCCATGAGAGCAATTAAGAGATGACTGAGGGGGGAAAAAAATCCTACCTCCGTTCAAAGAGGCTGGAAGAACCTTTGAAGAAACATGAAACTTAAACTAGCACCATCCCTTCCTTTAGAATATTAACTGGATGCCCATATCATAAATGCAGAAGAAATGCAAATGGATATATTTTCTAAAATCCCAAAGTTTGCAAAGTTGAATAAAAAAATCTCCCGAAATTACAGTCATGATGGCTGAAATAATCACGTCTCTTGTCTAATCAGAGACGATGCTCCTGAAAACAAAAACAGGCCAGGAAGGGAGGCTTCAGCGGCACTCGCCACCACCTGCATCTCTGCTGTGACTTACACTAAGAGGGGAAGCTGAGAAAAACGATGGTTATTTTCCTTGTAATGCGAGCTTTTTTTTTTTTTTTAAGCTGTGAACTTTTTACCTTGCTTCATTCATGCTTCATTTGATCAATTACTAACTGTATTGCCTCTGAAAAGCGAGCGCGGGCTTCTTAAAGTTGATATTTTGCTTTTGGATTTCTCTGCATTTTACCATGGGGGAGGGTAATTAAGACACCTTTCTGATTGAATGAGCAGAGGGACTGAGAGTGTGTGCTTCGGTCCCCTCAGTACCGCGAAGACCCGAGGACCGCAGAGGGGCGAGTGCAGCGCGACGCTTCCACCCAGAATCCGTTTTCAAACCTTAGGGAGCCTTCTTTGCCATTGAAATGCAAATCCGGTCCTGAGCGCCCGGGCCAATCCCGGAGGCTTCCTGTGGGATTACCTGGTGGCGAGCGAGCGCCGAGCCAGCGCGGCACCTCGGGTGCGGCGGGCGCTGGGTGGACTGCGCGGGCCCGGGCTGGAGGCGAGGCGGGCGAACGCCCCGCACCTTCGGCGCCCGGCGCGGGACCGGCGTCCTCCAGCCGCGCGCCCCCGGCCCGCCGTGCCGCGGTAGCGGTGGCGCGGGGCGCGGCCGGGCGGCCCATTGTTGAGCGCGTTGGGCCCCGCCGGCGATGCCCCGCGCCGCCTCCTCGGAGCGGCGGCGAAGTTTGAACTTGGCGTCGGCCTGGAGCCCCGCACAGTCCGGGGGCGGCGGCCGCGGGGCAGGCGGCGATGGTGAGTGCCGGGGGCGGCGGGGCACGGAGAGGGGGGCGGGGGCCGGCCGGCTGCTTTCTGAAGCGCGTCTATTTCGGGCTTTGCGGCGACTCTGGAAAGCCCTGTGTCGAGGGTAGCTTCCAGGGCTGGCTTTCGCGGCCGGCACCCCGGCTGGTGGGGGCAGGAGGCGTGCTCCGAGGGTCTCCTGACGCTCCTAGGCCTTGGCTTTTTATTAGAGAGTAAGTAGCTGCCACTCCAAGAGGAAAAGAATTGTTGATTATTGACAGCATGAAAACTTTTCGGAAGAAATGATCTGTGAAATATTTTAATTTTGATAAATTGCTTCACACCAGGGCCCCTGCTGAGTTGAGAACGCCTTGCCTTCTTAATTTTACTGGATTTGTTTCTGTAGGAAAGGCTCCTAAAGTGCGTTGAGGGGCACGCCTATCCCCAACCCCCACTTGCTCCAGATCGTAAGACAGTTATTTAAATAGTGTGTTCCCTGTCCTGCAGCAACACTTAAATCATGAAAATGAAATTATACCGAATTGCCAGAGGGATAAAACTTTTGCTGGTGGAGCAGGGGAGTGATTACAAAATTTCAACACCTGGAGCACGTTGTGGGGCTGGGATATATTTCTTTTCCTCTCGGGTGTATTTTGGCATTACCTTTTCTCTCCTCTCCCTTTAAATCGTAACGTTGTGGCGCACTGTGTGCACAGGAGCTTCTGCACTGGGAGCAAATGGGATCGTCTCCATGGAGAGATTGCTGTGATATGGGGGGGTGGGGGAGGCTGCAACAGGAAGTCCTAGCACAGAGTCTTCTAGAGAGAGTTCTGTGCATTTTCTGGTTTTAATTAGTGGTTTTAAAGCCTAGTTAAATGTCCATTTCCAGTTAAAAGCACCTTGGTTAGATATATGGCTAGATCTTTCCACCAGAAGTTGGTTTACCTTTTAAATTTATTGTGACGGTTATCTTTTTTTTCCTGGTTCTAAAAATATGACACAATGGTTGCAGAAAAGGTGTGATATACAGAGAAAGAAATAAACTGTTATAACAACATATATGTTTTGTTTGCTAAGACCTAGTTTTTCACAGAATCCTAGTCATTTGAAAACTTTGCAGCTATGGATTTTTTTTTGTTTTCTCCATTGCTTACAATTCTGGTTTAGTAACTAAAGCTAGGAATTGACAAGGAAATAAACTTACTTTAAAAAAAATGTTATAACCAACAATAACTTACTCACATTGCTCATGAGTTGGAACAGAATTTATTGTGGCTGTTTCTCTTGAATCAACTTCCCACATCTGCTTCTGGCAAATGGTTTCTGTTTGTACAACCTATTTTGTAAATATATCTCTCTGCCATTAAGACGAAGTGCCCAAACACATTCCCCTTTCCAGTGCTTGTAGCTTGGCTCATATAGTTAATACATTTATTGGCTTCTACATCAGAACTTCCTCACCATACATTTGATAAAACCCTGGAGAAGGTTACCAAGGGATGTTGTAGAGAATTCACTTCCCTGGAGATTTTAAGAATAGGATAAACATCCATCTGCCTAGGATGGCTTCAGTGCAGTACTGTCTGGATAAAGAAAGACGAGGTCACCAGTCTGAACCTCAAAATTGAGGAATTCTAAAATTTGTTTAGAATTCCTCAATTTTGACCTGGGACCAAAGCAAATTAAGATTGCCAAAGGTACCTGAGCCCAGTAGGAGGTGAAGCCCTGTTTTGATTTATGTGAAACAAAAGTCATCCTTTGGTAATAGATATGTTAAATTATTCTTAGGACTTACCAATCCTTTTCTATTATAGATAGAAAATCAACAATGATTTAGTTGTTTTCTAGGAAAGTATAGGTGAATCACAGTATAAATTCTATGATTTTAAAGTAAGTGAACTGATTCATGGGAATTAAAAGTTTTGCCTCAAAGATGAGTAGGGTGTGTGTGAAGAATGTGTCTGAGCTTTCTCCACTTTTAACCTAGTGTTATTTTTAGATCCTGTCTTATGTGTTAAATCTGGTTACATTTTTAAAACATCAACATTCTACTGTCTCTTCAACGTTTATTCTTGCTTTCTCTTTTCATGTAGAACTCATGTAGTCCTTTGGCCAAAACCAAGTATTCTTATAAGTTCTGTTTGAGGATGCTTCTCTGAACTCCAGCAGTGCTGAGGTTTTGCTGGTGACTTCCAGAAGGTCAGGATTTCATGGGTTGCTGCTTCCTCTGCCCTCCTGTTTGACATAAGTATCCTGTAATTCTAACCACTGTGTGACCTCAATTGCCTTGACACCTTCCTCCCCTTCCGTAGTATCACTTGAACAGGAGCTGTTTCTCCTGCAGGATCACTGAGGGGGGTTCACTTTCTAGGGAAGGTCATGTCAGAAAGAAGATTGGGAGATAGAGCCTCGTGGCTGGGCAGTCTTCACCTTGCCTGAATGAGCAGTGCCTCCATTTCACAGCTTTCAGCTTGCGGGATTTCTTCATGCATGTCAAAATCTAGTTTTCTTATGCTTTTGTAACACCTAAACAAGGAATAGGGGCATGAACAATGGTCATTTACTCAGCAATCATTTACTGTGTGGGAGGCATCCCAGGAACTGGCGATGAGTTCCCTGCCCTAAGGGAACTCGTGAGAGGCAAAATAAAACATGTTAATAAGCTAGTGCCATTCGGAAGGTATAGGGTGCAGGGATTAAGAAATTAAGTGTGTTGTAAAGTTAAACATACACCAACCTGTGACCCAACATTTCCACACCTAGGTATTTACCCGGGATAGGTGAAAACAAACATCCACAAATGACTTGTACAGAATGTTCATAGCAACCTTATTACCAATACTTGGAAACAACACTACATCTATCAACAGGAAAATGGGTAAAGAAACAGTGGCACATCCATACAATGGAATACCACTCAGCAATCAACGGGAATGAGCTCTTGAACAAAAACCTGAATGAGTCTCAACAGCATCATGTTAACTGAAAGAAGTCAGATACAAAATAGTAATAAGCAATTTTATTCATGTAGTGCTAGAACAGGCAAAACTAATCTATGACAGAAGTCAGTGGTTGCCAGAGGATAGGGATTGACTAGAAAGAGATAAGGGATTTTCTGGAATGATGGAAATGTTTTATAATTTGTTTCTCTTGGTGGTTGCATAGGTATACACAATTATCCACCCCCATCAAACTGAACACCTAAGACCTGTGCATTTTATTGTATGCAAAGCATTCCCTGAATTAGAAGAAAAATTTAGGTTCTAGAGTTAGGAGTACACATCCCACATCTGCCTCTAAGCATATATTACCTTGGACAAGTTATTAAATAAATGCCTCTGAACTGCAGGACATTGGACAATAATAGAACATCTTCATAGGGTTGCAAAAATTGAGTTAATGACTAAAGTTACTTAGCTTAGTAAGAACTCAACTACTATTCCCATGCACTGTGATAAATATAATATGTAATTTTGGAGTTGATGAAAAAGTGTTTACACTTTTGTAAAAGCCATATCATTTAAGATTATCAAGGATCTTATAACATTTTAACTGGTATCCTTACCATTATTACTATGCATATCTTCATTTTGATGAGTCCTTTATTAAGGTTGTGGGGATTTTAAATGTGAAGTTCTTTTGTACATGATCAGAATACTACTGGGGTTTGGTTTTGCCAGTAGAAGTAAACTCCAAAGAGAGGAAATACCCACTAGGCAAACTTTTTTTTTTTCCCCCCTGAGGATTGATTTAATGATAATTGTTGAAGCTGAGCTCCCAGATAAAGCTCACAACATCTTCTGGAAATCCAAGTAAAAGGTTAACATAGTATATTCTCTTCCCAAAGATGTAGATTGAGGCCAGGTGAGGTGGCTCATGTCTGTAATCCCTGCACTTTGGGAGGCCAAGGTGGGTGGATCACCTGAGGTCCGGAGTTCAAGACCAGCCTGACTAACAATGATGAAACCCCGTCTCTACTAAAATTAGCTGGGCGTGGTGGTGCATGCCTGTAATTCCAGCTCCTCAGGAGGCCGAGGCTGGAGAATCGCCTGAACTTGGGAGGTGGAGGTTGCAGTGAGCCAAGATCACGCCACTGCACTCCAGCCTGGGGGACAAGAGCAAAACTCTGTCTCAAAAAAAAAAAAGTAGGTTGAAAAAAAACTTGATCACTTAATTCATGCTTTTTTAAAAAAGGGACAAATTATATAACTTAAATTTTCAGCAAAATGCTTTGGACAGAGTAAATCGATAATAGTTTATTAAGATTCAATGATTTGATTTAAGTTCAACATTTGGGAAAGATGTTATATGTATTGCCAACTCCAAGTGAGGCATTTTGTTTGTCGGGTTGATTTAATTCATTCAGTAAACATTTGTCAAACATTTACTGAGAACGCATTGGCCTCTGGGAATTCAATGATGGATAAAAAGACATTGTACACTCAAGGGTTCATAGACACTCCAGCCGCAAGTGTGAATGTGTACACATTTCTCTTGGAATTTTTCTCAGAGCAGAGAGGTCTGTCTCAGGCTAGTCTGTTCGTTTGTTTTGTGTGTGTGTGCGTGCTTGTTTTGTTGTTTGTTTTAAAAGCCTCCTGCTTACAGTGAAGGTTTAAAATCCTGTAAATCGACGTTGTTTTCTTAAACATTGGCGTTTCTTGCTAAAGCTTCCCTTGTTATTCTTTACTAAAAACAGCAAAAACAAAATGGTCTATATAAAGGCAGTTGAGTACAGTGGAAAGGTCAAGAGACTGCGCAAGCAGAATGACCTACATTTGAATCTGAGCTTTGCTATACTAGTAATTTGGAGAATCCTTTAAGCTGCTGTTTCCTCATCTGCAAAATGGTGATAATGATACCTAAGAGAGTTATTAATATTTATTAGGCTAAGACTGTCAAAAGGATTAAGTGACAGAATACTTGTAAATATAACTAGGCTGGCATCTGGTAGGTGTTAATTCCTAACATTTGTTGAGTACTTACTAGGAGTCAAGCACTGTCTAATACTTTTTGTGTTGGCTGATTTTATCTTTCTCATACTCCTATGAGACAAGCACTATTACTATCCCTTTTTAAAGGTGAGGAAACCAAAAACACAGATTAAATAACTTGTTGGGGGCATGGAGGTGCCAGGGTTAGTACCAAATACCATCCTGTCAATTAATGGATGAGGTCCATAATAGATGTCAACTATCTTTCCCTTTTAAAGAAAATTGTTTTATACCAGTAAGTGGAACTAGTGCCCCGCTTATGGCTGCATGCAGATTAATACTGGTGGTGGGAGGATGGTTGATTCCTTGAATGTGTTCTTAAATGGGTAATGGGTCTGCCACCTTTGGGAGTTTATGGAATGCTTGTTGGAGAGGCCCTAATGAACATGTCATTGTCTTTTCCCAGCCCCTCAAAAGTCCACCTGTCGGGTGGCCCACTCTGACATTGTCCTTCACTCCTTACCCCCAGTGACTCCAATTAGGAAGTGAACAAACACGTGGAGAATCATGGCTGCCTAGTAGAATTTGACCTATGCTTTGTGCGGTCTATGTAGGGATTGACATAGATGCAGTATTTTTTTGGTCTCTAAAAAAATAGCAAGGTAAGAAATGTGCCCTCAGAGCACTGTTACAGTAAGTGGAAGAAAAGTCTACCATTGATCCTGGATATTTCATGTTTCCATTGGTATTTTCTCAGTTCCCAGATTCTGGAGAAGCTTGAGCTAAAACTTCAAATAAAAATAAGTTCCAAGTAGCAGGTTGAAAACCCTACAGATTTAATGAAGACGAAGTCACCTTGGCCAGTTTATTAAAATAATGTGTAGATGCCCAGGGGAAAATGTAGTTAAGTAAATATGGATCCTATGACCTATTCCTATATGAGACTTTTCGCTTAATTTCTCCCCCAAAGTCCTGAGTGTTGTGCAAAATACTCTGGATTATTGGTCCTGGCATCAAAGCCTCTCCACTGCAGTGTGGGGTTAGCTAGGCAGGTAGAATCTCAGGACCATTCTTCAGCCAGTCAAGTGGTGCCAGGTTGGTCTATTTCCAAACCCATCAAAGAAGCCACACAGCATGCAGAGACCTTTGGAGACACTGGACTGAAACTAGATAGTGCAGAAAGAAGCCCCTATGCAAAGTGTTGCTTGCAGCCCTGTATATGAGTAGTGCCACTGTGTATCAATTGTGTCCATCCAAATGAGCCATATTATCTTGGGCCAAAATGACTGGTAAATGAAATTATTAGGACTCTGCTCTCTGACGGGGAGAAAAGAAATCTAGAAGAGGAACCTACAAGGATCTTAGCTCTCTGGTTGTCCCTGACACTCTCGAGGCCTTGTGCCAGGCTGCTTTGCTGTGCAAAAGCTCCGCTTCATTCTTTTAGTTTGACTCACAATAGATGCACATGGTTGAAGTTAGGAGAATTGCAGGACTGTCACTTGAAGTCCCTCTCAGCCTCTTCACCATCGCCTCCAGCCTCTTTCCCTCTAACATTAAGCCCTTTGTGTTGGTTCCCATGGTTACCTCCTCACTACTGGCAGCTGGAATGTGATAGTGAGAGGAGGCTGCCTCCCCTACTGAGCCAGGTCTGGCCAGGGCGGAGGCCATTGATCCGCTGCTGGATTCGTGAAATGGGGTCACAGTCCAGTACCTTCTCTTTGTCATGGATTCTGTACCTTTCCCAGGCTTGACATATCAGGGTTGCAGTGGGAGGGGACATGGGAGGGGACATAGGGGGGTGGTGGACCGCTCACAGGACATGTCCTGCCATAGGCTGGCCTGGCCTGGCTGTCCCTGATCTGCCAAACTTCTCCCTGAGGTCACCTTTCCATGTGTGAATGCCCAGTCAGGGGGAAGGGGCTGCCCTGCCTGGACAGATAAAAACGATCCCTCACTTCCCTACCTGCTTTCCGCTCGGATTCTGTTCCCAGTACCATCTGTTCTTGAGTCAGTCACCATTAAAAGGGCGGACTCCAGTCTGGAAAGAATTGGCATCAAAGGCATGTTTCCCAGGCAGACTCTGGAAACTGGGGGATAGCATAGGGATTTGAGGCTCAAGATGAGAACAAAACTAGCTGAGAGGTTTTCGTTGTTGTTAATGTTGTTTTTATAAGAGACAGGGTCTTGTTCTATTGCCCAAGTGGGGTGTAGTGGTGCAATCATATCTGACTGCAGCCTCAAACTGCTGGGCTCAAACTATCCTCCCACCTCAGCTTCCTGAGTAGCTAGGACTATAGGCACATGCCGCCACACCCAACTATTTAAAAAATGTTTTTGGGCCAGGCACAGTGGCTCATGCCTGTAATCCCAACACTTTGGGAGGCCGAGGCGGGTGGATAACAAGGTCAGGAGATTGAGACCAGCCTGACCAACCTGGTGAAACCCCGTCTCTACCAAAAATACAAAAATTAGCTGGGCGTGGTGGTGGGCGCCTGTAATCCCAGCTACTCGGGAGGCTGAGGCAGGAGAATCACTTGACCCGGGAGAGGGAGGTTGCAATGAGGCGAGATCACACCACTGCACCCCAGCCTGGGCGACAGAGTCAGATTCCATCTCAAAAAAAAAAAGATTTTTTTTTTAAAGAGATGAGGTCTCACTGTGTTGCCCAGGCTGGTCTCAAATTCCTGGCCTCAAGTGATCCTCCCACCTTGGCCTCCCAAATCACTGGGATTACAGGCTTCAGCCACCGTACCCTGCCCTGAGAGTTTGTCTTGAAGCGATTTCCTGATATACTATTTGGAAGCTTCTTAAATTTCTTCTCATTTAGAGTCTGGTGGGCCCCAGAGTTGAGGCAGGACTTGGAATCACAGGTGGAAGTTAAGCAGCCCTGGTGGTGAGGGTGAGGGAAGGTAGTTCCTAGCAGAAAGCACCAAAAATCATCACTCCCGAGGAATTCAATACTGGAAGAATTGCTATGCTCTTCCTGGAACAAGGCAAATCTGTTTTCAGAGATCTTGCAGCCCCATAGGTATCTAACTAAACCCTTAAGTGATGTGATTGTGGGAGAAGGCAGTTAAGGGCACACTCTGGAGCCTTGCAGTAGGTTGGGTCCACGCTTTACCACTTCCTCTGTGATCTTGAACAGGTTATTTAAGTTACTTTTGCCTCAGTTTCTTTTTCTGTGAAGTGAGGACAGCACTTCATAGGGTTGCTGTAAAGATTGAATTTGTTATGTAAAAATACTTTGCATGTTGTACAGCCAGCACAGGTGCCAACTGTAATGTTTTAAACTGTTTCGAGAATGTCATGCTCAACTGAGAACATATATTTTATCAGTTCTGCTTTGCGGTATATGTCATTGGGTCCAGAATTCCCCTGGTGAGCGCAGGAAAGTGCTGGGGGTGAGTAGGAACATACAGGATGAGGAAAAAAAGAATTCGAGCCTTTGTGACACTACCTTATGGTAATGAAGAGAAAGGGAAAATGAAGGGGATATGTAGAAAATCAGCCCATGGAACTACGGTCGCAAACACCTTGATAAGGTCTACTATAAGCTGTAAACCATTACTTTTCCACAAATGGGCTATAGTTTGGTACCTTGATGTCCACATAAAGTGCACTCCCAGAGAATATAAAGCAACAGCTGGGAAAAGCTTAGGCGCAGAGTCTCCCTTTGGGTGATAGCAAAGGTTGGAAACATTTAGGTTTGATATTCGGAGGCATTTAAATAGCATGGAATGTCTATTATATACCCTAAAAAGCAGAACGAATCTTGGATATTATGGACACAAATGCAGTTGGCATGGGCTTAAAAAAAGTGCATGTGCTTCTTTCTAAGACCCAATAATCCTCTTGGGCAAAGTAAGGATTAGGCCTCCCTCACAAACAAGGCGGTGAGTTCATTTTTGCTAAGATTCCTCAGCTGATGCCAAATTTAGCAAGGGACCCATTTTTCCCCAATGAATGACAATCTCCATTTACATTTTTAATGTTCACTCCTTTAGGCAGGTCTAGGGCTGGAGCAACTTATTTGCATATAGATGGGAAACAGGACCCTGGCTCCTGCAGACTACATTGGGACCCCCAGAGACCTTCCTGAGCCAGAGTCCCTTCACCTCACCCACTTACAGAAGGGGAGGGGTCTCTTACTGCAGAGCCTGTGGTAGGAAGGACTCAGGGGCTGAAAAAAGTTAGGCCCAAACTCATTCTGTTTTAAAAACAGCCATGAAGATGCATTTGCCGACAGCCATCCCTGCCTAGTGCCTGTGACTCCTGCAGGTGAGAGGCGGCCTCTAGACTGCTCTCTAGGTTAATCTTTCATCCTTGACCTTGAGGAACCCTTTCTTTTACACCAGTCACTGGGTCCTCTATGCTAGTCTGTTCCCAAGGAGCTCAGATAGTGTCCTATGTTTCCTGTTCTTATTTGAAAAAACCCCCTCCACCATGGATTTAAATATTTATATTCCTCCCCAAATGCTTTGGACAATTTGTAGCTGCCTTTTTTAAGGAATTAAAAAACGCATCATGATACCACCATCCTGTCACCCTCCCCACAGTGCCTCTCCACATCCATCTCCCTCATGTAGACCACTTGGACTGATCGATGATAGGATCTGTCTTGTAGTGGTTATTACACCACAAGGTAGATAATACTTTGTCCCCTTTTTACAGATGAGGTTCTGAGGTTCAGAGAGAATAGTGGCCAGAAACTGGCAGAGGTTAGATTAGAACCCAGGTTGATCCAGCTATAAATCCTGTGTGTGCCTCCCTAACAAGACTGGAGGTCAGAAGCCATCTTTTATTCTACACAGATTCCAACTCGGAGCCTGCTGTAGCACGTGCTCATCCCTTGTTGATGCAGGTACGCAGATCATGTCTTCTCACTTAGGATTTGCCGTGTATGCCCTCCTCCTGGTTTTTACCTCTGGGTCATCAACTGTTAAAGGTAAAGGGACCCTCAAGCTCATCTGTCCTAACCTCCTCAATTTACATGTGAGGAAATAGGAGCCCAGAACATGAAAATGACTTGCTCATAGTGATAAAGAGAGGGCCTGGTGCCAGGTGTCCTGGCTGCAGGTCCAGTACTGTTTCCTGCTATAATAGTGCATGTATATATGACCTTTTAGAGTGTCTACTTGACCGTGCTCCTTTCTCTGATGTTTTGTGGGAATAGGGAAGAAGGATTACCAAATCGACTTCCTGCTTTACTTCCACCATGCTTGTTGCATGTTCTCTTTCTTGCTTCTCTCCCCAAGTAGCTTCTTTCCAGAGTGCTTTTCTGGAGATGATTAATGGTATTACAGCATACATCATAGTCTAGGAGAGGCATGTCAGAGGTATTTGGACTGGGATGTG
Organism: Cacajao melanocephalus; assembly: GCA_963573385.1. NCBI lineage: Eukaryota > Metazoa > Chordata > Mammalia > Primates > Pitheciidae > Cacajao > Cacajao melanocephalus. Next base: position 63,042 of record CAUYLG010041122.1, on the reverse strand, counting down.
TTCTATGAAACCCCAGCTTTACCCTTTCATGAGACTTCCCTGATGCAGGATGCTGCCCTTTGCGGCCTCAGCTGAGGGTCTGAGTATTGACTGAGTATTGACAGTATTGACCTGTCCCACCTGTCCATGCAGACCATCAGCATACTGATGTGGTCCAAGCAGAATATCAGCAACAGAGCTGTACTCTGGGAAGACAGTGATTCTCATTCGAATGAGACAGGATAGACAACTGCAGGGAACCCACCAGGAAGCCGGCCTAATGTCTACTCGGCATATTTTTATTAAACAGATACTTATTGGGCATCATCTAAGGAAGAGAACCATATGGGGCCAAGGAAGAAAAGAGAATCCCAAATAACATTTAGACTGTTACATCATAGTTAAGAGCATAGACTGTGTCATCAGCCAGATCTGGATTCAAATTCTTTTTTCCCCACCATTTGGACAAACTTCCTGCACTTCTTTGCTTCTGTCTCCTCATGTATAAAGTAGGGATTAATAGCAGAAAGTCACCTGCCCTCAAGACTGGCTGTAAGGATTGTAAGAAGCTGTGCAGGTAACAGTTGGGCCCCCAGCCTGGCTCAGAGCACTCCATAAGGTAATGGCAACTTTGAGAACTGCTGCTTGGATACCTGCCCTCCCTGGGGCATGCGACCGGGGAAAGCAAGAGTCTCCACAGACTGTATAAGAGTGAATGACAAGAAAAGGGAGGCAAGGTGAGTGTGGGCTCTCTCATGGTCTCTTTCCCCAGCACTTATGGTTTGTATGTATATATTTACTCAGTTCATTTTGCCTTTATTCCCATTAATTTATAATTCCACAGAGGGAGGGACTGTGTCTGTTTTGCCACAAGTCCAGTGTGGCCCGTGGTTAGCCCTTAGTAAAACTGATTGAATGAATGGATGATTGGGCTGGGTATAGATGTGGCCAGGGTCTGGGTCTCAGCATGAAATATCTTTTTTTTTCGGGGGGGGGGGGCGGTGGAGACAGAGTCTCACTGTTACCCAGGCTGAAGTGCAGTGGCATGATGATCTCAACTCACTGCAACCACCCTCCACCTCCTGGGTTCAAGCAATTCTCATGCCTTAGCTTCCTGAGTAGCTGGGATTACAGGTGTGAGTCACCACACCCAGCTAGTTTTTGTATTTTTCAATAGAGATGGTGTTTCACCATGTTGGCCAGGCTGGTCTCGAACTCCTGACCTCAGGTAATCTGCCTGCCTTGGCCTCCCAAAGTGCTGGGATTATAGTTGTGAGCCACCATGCCTGGCCTTGAGATGTCTATCTTAATATGTCCTGCCTCACTTCAGCAGTGTTACCAGTGCTAGAAAGTTCTTGTAGGGGCAGGAATGCCATCTGGGTGTCAGGGGTGGGGACTTAACCATTTCTCTAGATCTAGGGGCAGTTGGACTTCAGAGAGAGGGGTCCCATCTGAATTTCAATAACTCTACTTTCTTCTTCTGAAGCTTTCCTTTAAAGAAGCTTTTGATATTAAATGTTTGCTGCTGTGTCAATGGACTTTTAGCATCACAGACTCCAAAGGCAGTACGGAACAGGAGAGCATAAGAATTAGAGTATGGGGGCTGGGCACAGTGGCTCACGCCTGTAATCCCAGCACTTTGGGAGACCGAGGTGGGCAGATCACATCAAGAGATCGAGACCATCCTGGCCAACATAGTGAAACCCTGTCTCTACTAAAAATACAAAAATTAGCTGGGTGTGGTGGCATGCACCTGTAGTCCTAGCTACTCAGGAGGCTGAGGCAGGAGAATTGCTTGAACCCGGGAGGCGGAGGTTGCAGTGAGCCGAGATCGCGCCACTGCACTGCAGCCTGGCGCCTGGCGACAGAGCAAGACTCTGTCTCAAAAAAAAAAAAAAAAAGAATTAGAGTATGGGATCCTCCTGTGCCAGTTGTATAACTTATAAGTCCTGACCTTGAGCAAATAACTGCCCCTCTATGAGGCTGCCTCTGCATCTGTTAAATGGGGATAGATAATACTTGCTTTACTTACCTTCTAGTATTATTGAGAGCCAAATGAAATAACATTTGGGAAAGTGCTTTATAAGCTATAATCTGGTATTAAAGTAAGGAATAATGGTTCGCTGCAGAGATTTGCATGGTTCTCTGGGAACACTAGTCTGTTACTACAGGCTGATGATAGAGAAAGAAAGGCCTAAACTGAATTTTTTCAGGAGATATTTATCTCTCTACTGATACTAGTTTCGCAGAAATCCTGCTTCTTTCTCCACTGAGTATTTTCAGCAGTTATTGGAGCTCCCAAAGTAATCCCCTTCACCCACTCTTGTGAAGTCTTCTACTGCCCAGATATGCTTTCAGGATAGGCACTTCCATTTCCTAGAGAAGATTTTCCTTTAAAAATGTAGAAAATTTAAACTCTTAGACTCATTCTATTAAAAAAAGGCTAATTTCAGTTTTTTTTCCTGATAATTAAAATAATAAACGTTAATTGTAAACAATTTGCAAGATATAGGAAAAAAGAGAAGAAAAATAGTACCCATAATTCTGTCACCCAGGAGTAACATTTTGGCATACTTGCTGGTGTTTTGTTTTTATGCATATATTTTATCTCATATGAATAGCAAAAGAGTGATATGGAAAAATGACAGGCATACATGGTTTGATATGTGATTGATGCCTATCAAAGTATACAAAGCCCAGTGATTCTAAAAGGAATGTAATGGGGTAGGTAGTGGAGAAGGCAAGGCCTTTAGCCATAGCTCTTTCTACTTTTTAATTCAATTTTTCTTTTTTTCTGTAAAATAAGGATGATTATTGCTCAAATGATAAGAAGATTAACTGAATTACTGTTTTTAAAGCACAATATCTGGTACATACCATGTGCCCAGTAAATGTAAGTTTTAGTTCTATGGGTAAAAATGTAATATTTACTGCCAGGCACTGTTCTGATTGCTTTACATATACTCATTCATTCAAGCCTCACATCTACGCTTTGATGAAGGTGCTATTAGTATTCTTATTTTATAAAGGAGGAAACAGGCACAAGAGGTTGAATGACCTGCTCAAAGTCAAACACCTTCCTAGGTGACAGAGCCAGAACAGGACCCCAAGCAGCTGGCTCCAGAATCCACATTGTCCATATACATTATGCAGCCTGCTGCTTGTCACAGTTGTCTTGAGATCTAGGCTCTGAGTGCTTGTAGCTAGGGGCATACCACTTCCATGAAGATATCATCTGTTCAACCCTAAAGCCCTTTTGAGAGTCCTCGGTTTTCTTACGCACTTGCCCTGGTCTGCTGGCTGTGTCAGAGGGCTTAGTGGGTAGAGGGACTGATGTCAGCAGTAAACTGACGCAGATTAATATTTATCAGGTAGGTGAAAAGATTTGGTAGATCATTTGGCTTTTCCCCCTATCCACCCTTTTCCTCATCTTTCTGCAGGGTTGACATGGAGGTCATTGGCTAAGATCTAGAGATAATTAAGCTTACAGTTTCACAGCCAGATATGCTGAATGTTACTAGGATATATTGTACACCTGGATTTGTTTGGCAAGTTTCTGGGGGAAATGAAGTGGAAAAAAGCAGCAGCCAGAGCAGGAGGTGCAAGTGGACAGAGGTTTGAGACACACAAAGTGCATCTCTTCAGGGCTGAAGGCTTATGAATGGCCCTCCTGTAATAAACCAAGCTGCCGACCAGGGAGGGTGAGCAGAAAGACAGGAGGGGGCTTTAAGTACAAATGAGTGGCCTGCCTGTGATGAAGAAAACACTAGGTAGGATACAGGCCTGAGGGCACGCGGTGGGAGCTTCGTAGATGGTAGATAATAACTTAAAATGCAAAAAAGGTGGGTAATGAAAGGGCAGGACCCAAAAGGTTAAGACTTAAATGTGTAAGTTACAAAAGGTCAGTAACAGGAACAAGGGGACCTTTAAAAGAAAGGACAATTCATTGAGAATGTCTGTGAAACGGCTGATCAATGGTCAGTCTTCAGAAAATGAAGAGCACATCTGTTTGGCTAAGAACAGAAATTTTTACCTGACGGCATCACTTCTTAAAATCTTTAGACACTGAAAAAGCCTCTAATCGAAGGCCTTTTCAACCTCCTGAAGACTCAAGAGAAAAAGTGCTGAGAAATCTACAACTATGACATTAGACACCTGAGAACCCAAGAGAAGGAGGATGACAGGATAGAGATGCTATAGTAAGGCTAACTTCATGCATGAAGGACACAGAGTAGAAGAAAAAGAAGCATGAAAACCAAGAACATGGCTTTTAGTGAGACAAATCACCATGCAAATGAGTGTGCACACCCAGCATAAATCAAAAGGAATTTCTCCAAAACATTCTGAGGACAAACAGCCCTGTATAAATGCATCCTGTCTACTTAATCACAAGAAGCATTCTGATCGCCTCCGAACGTAAGGCAGCAAAATCGTGCTGAGCCGTGCCAGCTGTTTGTTGAAGGGGCTCGGCCACAGTCTCCCACACTGGTCCTGTCCTGAGAAAGCCTGCCACTGACCAGATGGATCAAAAGTTAGCGCCAGATTATATTTTCAGGAAGAAATCAACACAAAGCCTGATCTGGAAAGTAACTAGAAGAAAAGATCCCACATTTCCCAAAATGGATATTATCAACAGTTTAATATCCTTAAGGGTTTAAGGACATAGAACTTTGTTTTGGGTGCATTACAGTTATTTCCTTTATAGTTTCCTATGATTTATTCAGCAAATATGCATTGTGTGCCTACCATGAGCCACTCACTGTGCTAGGCCTTGGGTGTATACTAGTTTTAAAACACAAGGCTGAAGAAAAGCCAGATGTGGACTCTGACCTGGCTGAGCTTACGCCTTAACGATGAGGCAGACAGTGCGCAAGTGAACCATTTCATGTGGTGATAAGTGCGGTAAAGGGAAAGATCTGGTGCCAGGAAAGAGTATTTGCATTAGATAAGGCAGTCTCTGAGGAGGTGATGTTCCAGTTGGGAGCAGAAACTAAAGCGTGGTCAGCCAAGTAATGAATTGGGAAGAATATTCCAGGCTTAGAGCGCAGCATGTGAAAAAAGCAAAGAGCCTGGCAAGTTTGGGAAACCTAAGGAAGGCCAGTGAGGACAGGATGCAGTGAGGGAAAAAGTCGAAGGAGGGGTAGGAGCCATGTCACCAGAGGCCTCGCAGGCCAAGTAGGGGAACCTGGATTTTATCCAAAATACATAGGGAAGCTACAGGATTTCACCAGGGAATGACATCATCCATTTGCATTTTTTGAAAGGTGGTACTGGCTGCTGGGTAGACACTAGATTAAAGGGGACAGAAGTGGAAGGGGGAGGCCAGCGAGGAAGCTTTCCCTCCTGGATGAAACATAACAAAAGAGGAGAAATGACTGATTCTAACAGACAAAACCAAGCACTTCCCTAAGATTGTAACAGCCCATGCCAAGGAGACATGATTCCTCCACCTCACCCTCCCCTTTAAGGATAAAGTAGAAAAATGCAAACTCAATAGAAACCAGGAAGCAAAGGGACCTGGAGAGACCGTGCCTGCTGGCTCAGCTCCTCATGTCTTTTACTCCAGTTTCCCCAGCCTTCCCTAGTTTGTACACTGTTCAAGAGAGCTCCAAGGAATGGAATGATCTGGAACCCTTTCTTCTTTCATTGGCTGAAACTCGCTTCAGCAAGCAGTTAATGGACACTTAAAATACCAAATAGGTCGGGCATGGTGACTCATGCCTGTAATCTCAACACTTTAGGAGGCCAAGGTGCGTGGATAGCTTGAACCCAGGAGTTCAAGACCAGTTCATGTAGAGAGACTCCATCTCTACAAAAAAAAAGAAAAATGAAAAATTAGCCTGACATGGTGGTGCATGCCTGTGATCCCAGATACTTGGGAGGCTGAGGTGGGATGATCACTTTAGCCTGGGAGGTCAAGGCTGCAGTGAGCCAAGATTGTGCCACTGCACTCTAGCCTGGGTGACAGAGCAAGACCTTGTCTCAAAAACAAAAGGAAACAAAAAGCAAATGATAAAGCAGTCAGTATATATTCTGGAGTTATGAATATTGGGTGGCAGACAGAGCAAATATGAATGTCCTCGTCATGGGAAGTAGAAATATGTGGGTGGCTGGCCTGGCTTTCTTGGTTAACTGTCCGGAAGAAGAAAGTCAATATACTGTAGTATATATTTTTTAACCTCTGCTAAACTTTCTCAGGTCAGGTAATAATGAGATAAGGATACCGGAGAACAGCAAGAAACATAACATAAAACAGCTCCAAGAAATGCCTTGTTAGTTTTGCCAACAAGTTGTGAGTTAAAAGGAGATGGGAGGGAAGAAAGGCTGCAGGTCTGTTGAACATTTAGCAGTACAGTCCGCCCTTGAACAGCACAGTGGGGTTGGGGATGCTGACCCCTAGAGTCAAAAATCCATTTACAACTCTTAACTCCCCTAAAACCTACCAATAGTCTATTGTTGACTGGAAGCCTTACTAAGAACATAAATAATTGATTAACATATTTTGTATGTTATATGCATTAGGTACTCTATTCTTTCAACAAAGTATGCTAAAGAAAAGAATGTTATTATACTAAGAAAATAATGAGAAAATACATTTACTAATTAATCAAAAGTGAATCATCACAAAGGTCTTCATTCTCATTGTCTTCTTGTTAAGTAGGCAGAGGAGGAGTAAGAGGATGGGGTGGTCTTGCTGTCTTGGTGGAAGGGAAGACAGGTGAGGTGGATACACTTGTTTGAAAACAAAAGTCCGCATGTAAGAGGACCCGCGTAGTTCAAACTCGTGTTGTTCAAGGGTCATCTGTACTTTATTCATTCAACAAATATTTATTGAGCAACTCTCTGTGCCAGGTACTAAGCTGAGCCGGTTTATCTTTGTTGACCTGTGGAAGAGAGGGACCAGCAAGCAGGCAGCTAGCAGCCGGTGTGAACTGCACTTGAACGTGCACTGCTAGCACACAAGGGGCTCCCCTACCCCGACTCCCACAGTTCCTCTGGGTAGCCAGCAGAAGAAATGATGTCAAAATTGAAACCTGAAGGATGAGGACGGATAAAGCAGGAGAGGATGGTACTTTTAGGGATCTGGAAGTAGCCCAGTGGGCCTGGAGAGTGTATAGTTTATCCCAGTATTTTTCACTTGAACTGGATTCATTGATTCCCAGGCTTTAACAATGTATCATTGGTACCTTTAAGTGAAACATTGTACCTTTTAGTATCTTTTAAGTAAAAGTGAGCTCATTTGGTAGTATGTTTTGTTAATGGCTCTACCATCACCATTCCCTACCAAATCTGGGTTAGTAATTCTAAAGCCTACAAAATCTGTGGCATAATTCAAACATTTTTGAAACCTGCTACACTGAAAGGAAGGAGAATGAGTGGTTGACAGTCCCAAAGGAATATGATTCCATATGTGGTTTGACCAAATTTACATAACTTCTCTTTATTTCAGGTTGTCAAATCTGTAAAATGGGACTTAACCCTCATCATTCGCTCCTTAAGTTATGGGAATAATATCTGGCACATAGGAAAGCAAGAGAGACTTGGAATAATCTACCTGAGGCATGTATGACCATTGGAGCACCAGTGGGGCACCATTTCCTGATGAGGTCAAAGCACATTGCAGACTTTGTCTACTGCAGTCTGTTTTGAGGCAGTTAATATAGTAACCTGAGGTGGGTAAGAAAATGTGCATTCTGGAGACAGCATGAATTCAATGTAAGGTGTTCCGTGTACAGGTAAGGGAGGAGGGAAGGGCAAAAAAAAAATTCCAGGGCCCTGATCTCTGGGATGACAGGCTTCCCAACCCTCATGCCAGGACTGTTTTCCTCCTAGGTTTACTATGGATTTTTGGTTTTGTTTTGAATATGTGAATTTTTAAATTGTGTGTTTGTTGTCCAAGTTATTTCAGAAAGAGTTGAAGAGAGGAAAGGTGTGTTTGCTGTGCTGGTGATTCTAGCACTCTCTTCAGCCTGGTTTCTAGTTTGTGTGGTGCCCAGGCTCTTTCTGGTGTCCAGAGCTAATGCATACAGGGCAGGAGGGCAAAGATTAGGAGGAGCAAAGATTAACTAATCTTTGCCCCTTGTAGTGAACAACAATCAAAATGGGTTTTAAGATTCTCACACCCAATTGCTGACTTCAGCTAGTCCTCTAGAGGGTGACAAGTAGGAGGACAACATGGTTTTGGGGGCAGTCCTGGGGTGCCGGTCTCTGCTTTTCCAGGGTAGAAAGGAATCATGCATTGAAAATGCTTAAATTGCTGGAATGATTTTCTGTTTCTCATGCTTCCATCTCTTTCTGGTCTGCCTGCTCTTCCTGCCAGCCCTTCACTGTGACAACCACCACTCCTATACCTCTGTCTCCAGGGATCTCCCAGAAAAGAGAAGTGGAAAGAAAAGAGAAAAGAGTTCAGTCTCTGGTGCTCAAGCCATTGTGAAAAAAAAAAAAAAAAAAAAAAAGGCAAAAATTTTGGTTTACCCAAAAAATGAGGAAGTTATTAAATACTGCAAAGGTTTTTTGAAAGTTCAGGCCTGGTCTTGATTGTTTTCCCCCAACAAACAAAGTTAGGATCTAGAGGGGACCTGGAAACAAAAAGTCTCTCCCCAGGTTGCACTAATGGCTTGTCTTGGAGTGTGCTGTTTACACTTATATAATCTTCACAGTCAGGTATTGGATGGTGAAATATCTTTGATTCTACTTTCTAGTCACTGATTATTCCTATGCTCCCATTTTATAGATGACAGAACTGAGGGACAGAGAAGACAAAGTCACAGAGCTGCTCAGTGGGTAGAACCAGGACTCAGACTCCAGAACCACGCTCCTAACCATGGTGCACTGCCTTTTGGTTTCACTTTACAACAGATGAGGAGCCTGAGACTCAGAATTTGCTGTCCAGTGTATTCAATTCACTTTTGACATAACCTCAACCAGTTTTCAAACTGCAAGTCTAGCATTGTATTGAATATATCCAAAGCCTGGAGTCCAAAATTCAGTGAGAAAAGTAATGTACAGAAGGAGGTGGTGGTGCTTAGATATAACGAAGGTAAACATGAAAACTTGAGCTTAGAAACAGAAACTCCCTGTTGGCCTCCTGGCCATCTCGCCCATGCTGTAGAATAAAAAGAAATCCTTTCATTTGCCTTAGGATTTAGGAAAGAAAGCTTTTTCACTTCCATTCTATGTTCCAGGAAATAGAAGGCCAGATGGACAGGGCTTATTCTTAACAGCTGTTCAGTAATCCCGTCCCCTCTCAGCCAGGGCCTGTGCAGAGGAGGCACGGCCTCATTTGTACCTTCTCCAGATTCCTGTTTATGGGCTCACCAGTTGGATCTCAGAGGCTTAGAAAAATCCTTGAAGACAGAAATTGAAAATAAACCACTGGTACCCCACAAACTGAGATGATGACAGAACTTCAAAGCCTGATGCAGGGGACAGACCGATGAGACATGGAGAGTACTGTCACAGTGCTTAGAAATTCATGACCTGGCACTGTCCTAAGGAGAAGAAATGTGCCTGTTTCCATGCGGAACACATTGGCCATGTAGGGCTTAAAATTTTTCTCTGACTCCCTGGGAGTATGGAGGAAGAGAGTTATGAGAATGGTGTTAGGGACTGGGGGTGGGAGGCTGGATTTAAATGGACACACAAAAGGCTTGCCTCCCAGTGCAGTGGAATCTAAACAATCTGAAATAGCTCAAGCTCAGGACTTGGCATGTGCTTCTGAGCTGCCACCTACCGAACAGAGTGAGGGCTGTTACGCTTGGAGATCACGCTCCTTAAAGTGAACTTGAGAAGCGAGGTGGCAGAGGCTTGGTTTCAAACCATCTTGTTTGACAGTTTGCTTCAGTCAATCCAGTTTTTCCCTTGTTACCAAAATCAAATTATAGAGGAGTTTGTCTTCATAACAGTTAATATCACTTTCTTTCGTTTTGCTTAGAAAATCTGGGTTTTCTGAGATTGGGAAATATGCTTTAAAGCTTCACAGGAACATAGATAAAAAAGGAAGACGACACTTGGTAGTGGATTCGCCTTCGTAGGGCAGAGAACTTGGTAGGTGCAGGCTTAGAACTCTGCACTTAGCTGTGCTGCTTTGCTCCAGCTCCAGGGTTCATTTTCATGTGTTTTTGTTTGTTTGTTTGTTTGTTAGGATTCATTTGTGCTCCTGTCCATGAACACCATCATGCTCAGCTTCTTATTTTTCTATTTTTGACAGAGATGTGTGTGCAGACCCAGGCCATGCAGATACTGGTGACTCTAATTTCGTCAGCTCAAAACACCTCACCTCTGGCCCCCAGCACAGGAAAGCAGCGTGGTCAGGAGGGGTTAAACTTCGGCTGAAGCACAGGTGAGAGGCATGGAGGTCGGTGCAGAGAAGTTCAGAAAAAGAACTTGGTCAGAAAAGCCACTGAGCTGCTGGGAGAGGAGTTGGGGGCAAGGATGGTCAGAATACAGGTTGTTGAGAACAAGATAAGAGACAGAACAAGGAGGCAAGATAGAAGCTCAGAGTTTAGAAGGATGTTGATCTTATTAATGGCAGTTTCCACACAAGGTTCTAAAGAACTGTAAAGTTCCTGAGAGGTCATCCCAGGATCCCACAAATAGTTTGATATCATTTCAAAAACACGTTTATAGTTATTTTTAAAAGTACAATTTAAAACATTAAAAGTGATATGCTGAAGTTTTACACTTTGGAAACAATCTGTGTGCCAACTTGTACGGCAAGACGAATTTAAGTGAACTGATCTGCATTTAAAACTTCTCTGAGGAATGTCCCAAGAGTACAATATAAGCCTAACAAAGATTACCCATGTGGGTCAGATTTTGAGAGTGAATAAACCTGAGTGCTTCCCATATGCTAGGTGTCCTGGCTTTGCATGGGCTAACTCATTAAATTCTCACAGGAGACCTGTGAGGTTTACACTTGTAGAATAGCATTCAGCTAGGAGGCAGTGGATTCAAATTCAGCCACTGCACTTTATTACCTCGGCATCAGCACAACAGTGCCTACTTCATAGGACAACTATAGGATTCAACAAGATACGGTGTTTAAAGCACTAGGCACAGAGCCCACTCAGAACAAAAAATAGATGTTAGGTGGTGGTATAATGCTGTTGTGGATATCATTAACTTCATCACTCTCATCTTATCACAGAAGTCTGTGTGATCTCATGAAAGACAGTATGATTCAGGGAGTAAGATGGGGTTTGTGCAGTCAGACTACCTAAAATTCAAGCCTACATTCTGTCACTTACTACAGACCCTCAGGCATATTATAAAAGCTCTATCTACTTCCAACTGTAAAATAAGTTCACTGATCTGCCTTCTAGGGATGCTGAAAGGACTGAAAGAGCTGATCCTCGTTAAGCACTTAGGGCTGTGCCTACTGTGTCATGAGTGCAGCAAATGTTATAGTAACCAATTATCCTGATTTTAGTTTGGGAAGTTCTTTCATATAGATATGTCAACTTGCATTATAAATAAGTAGGCTGGGCTCAGTGGCTCATGCCTCTAAGCTCAGAAATTCAAGACCAGCCTGGACAACATGGCAAAATCTTGCCTCTACAAAAAAATAGAAAAATTAGCTGGGCATAGTGGCACACAAATGTGGTCACAGCTACTCTGGAGGCTGAGGTGGAAGGATCGCTTGAACCAGGGAGGTCGAGGCTACGGTGAGCCATGATTGAGTCACTGCGCTGTAGCCTGGGAGACAGAGCTTCAAACAAACAAACATTATAATTTGGATTTATGCAAATCCAGATTTGCATATTTGGATTATCCGTGTTCATGGATATATACAAATATACATAAAATAATTTCTTAATTTTATATAATAAAACAACACTTATATTAGGGTGTTTACATTAAGGTTCTTTGTTAGATTTCATTTGAAAAAAAAAAAATATTTAAAAGAAGTTTGAAATACCAAAGTTCTAGGGAGGCCAAGTGGCTGGTGTCTGAGAGTCAGGCCAGGAATAGGGTGAGATTTGCCAATACCTTTGGCTCAAGAGATTCAGCCAGCAAGGTTGCTCCCAGGGACAAACCTAAAAAGCAGAAGTTCCGAGGCTATCACTGTTTCCTTTAGCCTCCTAGAATCTTTAAAATGTAGAGAATCAAAATTTTCTCTTTAACAAGGAGGTGTCCACGGAGGCCAGTAGGCTGATCTAATATCAATACCAAAGTCCTCAAGGCCAGAAAGTAGTAGTTAGGGAGTTTCTGCTCCAGTCTGGAAGGAAGAGAAGCAAGACCAGAACTAAATCAATGGTGATGGGACAAGAGATGACACAGATTTGGGATAAATTTAGGGAGGCAGAAAAAATAGCAGATGAGGGTAGGATAAGGGAGAAAAAAACTAAAGAGTGACTGCTGATTTTCTGGTATGAGGCACTCAATATCTGTAGGGCCATTAGTCAGGACAGGGAAGGCAGGAATCACAGAAACTGACTAGGGGTTAAGAACATCAGCACTAGAATCACAGAGACCTGGGTTTGAGCTAGCAACAATTAAAATATTTTATAAAGCAATCCCTGAAATTTGAATGAAACAAACAAATATACATCTAGTCGGTATCGTAATCATAAAGAAATCATCTTTATCACAAGCTAGGGTTGTTCTCATACCGATGGTGCTATGTCTGTATGGAGAACATAAGTGAGAAGCAATTTCCTTTATAAAAAGTCATGAGCTAGATGCAGTCATCACTCTGCTCTTGGCTGGAATTTTTACTTTTCATACACTAAGAATTTTACATGTATGTATTCTATCTCCACATATATAATCAGGTATTGCTAATGACAGGGATATATTCTGAGAAATGTGTCATTCGGCTTTTTTATTGTTGCTGAACATACTAGAGTGTACCTACACGAACCTAGGTGGTGTGACCTACACACCTGACCCATATGGTATAGCCTAGACTATGGTGGAGCTCCTAGACTGTGAACCTGAACAGATGTTGCTATACTGAATTCTGTAGGCAATTATAACACAATGGTAAGGATTTGCGTGTCTAAACATAGATAACATACACCTACGTAGGGCACTCACCATGAAGAGAGCCTGCAGGACTGGCAGTTTTTCTGGGCAAGTCAGTGAGTGAGTGGTGTGTGAATGTGAAGGCCATTACTAGTTCGCTACTTTACTGTACACTGAGGCTACGCTCAATTTATTTAAAATGTTTTTCTTCAATAATTAACATTAGCTTACTGTAACATTTTTACTTCATAAACTTTTAAATTTTAAAAAATATTTGACTCTTTTGTATTAACACTTAGCTTAAAACACAAACACATTGAATAGCTATACAAATATTTTCTTTTTTTATATCCTCATTCTAAAAGCTTTTTTTCATTGAATTTTTTTTTAACTTTTAAACATTTTCATTAAAAACTGAGACACAAAAACACACACTAGCCTATGCGTAACAGAGCAGGATCACCAATACCACCATCTTCTGCCTCAGTGTCTTGTCCGTCTGAAAGGTCTGCAGGGGCAGTGCATGGAGCTGAACTCTCTCCTGGGATATCACTGCCTTATTCAGGAATATCTCCTGCAGAACCTGCCTGAGGCTATTTCACAGTTAACCTTTTTTTTTTTTTTGAGACAGTCTTGCTGTGTCGCCCAGGCTGGAGTGCAGTGGCGCGATCTTGGCTCACTGCAACCTCTGCCTTCTGGGTTCAAGGGATTCTCCTGCCCCAGCCTCCCAAGTAGCTGGGATTACAGGTGCACGCCACCACACCTGGCTAATTTTTGTATTTTTAGTAGAGACGGGGTTTCACCATATTGCCCTGGCTGGTCTTGAACTCCTGACCTTGAGATCCACCTGCTCAGCCTCCCAAAGTGCTGGGATTACAGGCGTGAGCCACTGTGCCCGGCTGCTAACTTCTTTTTTTAATAAGTGGGAATACAGACTAAAATAATGATTAAAAGTATAATATAGTAAATACGTAAGCCAGTAACACACATTTTATGATAAAGTATTATGTACATGATTGTATGTACTATACTTTTAGATAACTGGCAGTGCAGTAGGTTTGTTTATACCAGCATCAAAACCACGTGAGTGATGGCTACAGCTTCGGTAGGCCAGAGGAATTTTTCAGCTCCATTATAATCTTACGGGATACCTTTCTAATGTGCACTCCATTGTTGGCTGAAACGACATTATGTGGCACATGACTGTAAATGGTAAGGCCTATGTTAGTGTACCTCCTAATTTTTCTGTTCCCCAGAAGTCTCTCTGCAGCCCAGGTGTTACTGATATGGGACTAACCTAGGAAATCGGAGTCATTCTCATTCAATGACATTTAGATCCTATATCCTGTTTGTTTTGCTTTTTACTTTTTGTTTTGAAATCATTGTAGACTCAAAGAAAAGTTGTAAAAATAGTACAGAGATTTCCTGTACCTGTCACCCAGCATTCTTTAATGTTAACACCCTTTATAACCGTAGTACAAATATCAAAACTAAGAAATCAGCACTGCTATAATACTATTAGCTACAGACTTAACCTTATATAAACCAAAACTTTACTCAAATCTCACCATTTTTTTCCCACTAATGTCGTGTTTCTGTTCTGGGATCCTACATTGTGTTCTCTTAGTCTCCTCTGATCTGTGATATGTTCTAAATTTGATTCTATTTCTTTCATTTTTTCTACACTTATTAATTAGAATTCTTAAAAAAAATAAAGGCTGTTCCTCTCCTCTACTTATTCAATTATTCATTCATGTCGGTAAGGACTCTTTTATATTTATTTTATCCTGTGGGTTATAATTCAGTACTACTGTTATTTATTTTGTTGCTCAAATGGAGCTAATTTTGGACACTGAGAGCTCTTTTGAGCTGACTCTGGTCTAAGTCCTGTTTGGAAATGTGGGAAAGGATGAGGTAGTGATGTGTTATCCTTACACATAAGACAGCAGGCTGTGATGTGCTACCATCTTCTTAGGAGTCTTATGAATGTTGAAGTGGGAGGTTGGTGATGGGCATTGAGCAGTTCTAATTTGTGACATGTCACAGAGACCTGGGGTCATCTCATGAGCTAGTTCCAAGTCCAATGAGTAACAGGTATATATATTAATAGTGCCTTCATTGTGGAGAAAATAGCCAGGAAGGATTTTCTCACTTGCGTATAAGACAAAAGAAACAAGAAAAGGCAGAAGCTCATTTTCCCAAGGTACATACAGAAGCCAGCCAAACAACCAAGTTAAACAGAGAGAGACACTTTTAGTGGCGCAGGGCTTAATATTCTCACAGATCCCATCCCACCCTTCCTTTCCTGCTTAGATCCCTGGATTCTCTCTTACCTGTTGATAGGAATTCTTATGATCTAACTTATCTTGGCAGAAACTTCTCTCTAAAATCGATCAAGCCTTAGGCTAGGGTAGCTCAATGAGTCAGTAAACGAGACTAAATGTTCTAGCTTGAAACTGAAGATTTTCCAGGCCAATGCTTTTCTCCATGAACTTCTCATTCCTTCCTTACCTTCTCCCACAAGTCATTATAAAAATAGTCTGATCTGATTATTAAGCATTTACCCTTATATGGGGATCTCAGATCACCGTACTGTGTGCTTCATAAAGTAAATCAAGATGAATGGACAGTAGAAGCTCAGAATCTGACTTCTCTAATTCATTCTCAAATGAACAGCAAGGTTAGTTCTGCTGGCACCGTCCCTTGGCAGTGAGTTCTGTCCTTGTGCTGCTGACTTAGTGTTCTCAGGACAGTATACCTTAGGAATATGCAGTAAGATGTTGTTATAGAACCACTGCTTCAGTCAACTCCCTACCTATGGGAGGCTTAAAGCAATTAGCGCTTTTATAAGATAGTGACATTTTTACTTGTGGAGGAGGGCATGTGTTTAGCAGAGAAGATCATTTAAGGAGACTTCCTGATTTCAGTTTGATGCATTCTATCATCAGATAATTTTCCTTGCTTCCCTCCTCCTCTTGCCTGCAAAAGAGAATTCCGGCATTTTTAATCTATAGGCTATTGTCCAAGATGCCAATTCTTCTCAGGGAGTCATTAAGGGTCACTTTCTCCTCTCCCTCTCATAGAGCAGGAATTGCATTTCAATTGGCCAGTTTACAGAGGGGACTGGCATGGAGAGTCCCTCCCACTTGCACTGAGCTGGGCAAGTTCAAGGCAGTTCAGGCCGTCCAACTGGAGGCATATGTAGTTGTTGGGAGGCTTCTACCATGCTGGGAGGAACAGAAAGAGCAGTAGCAGGGCAGAATGGCTTTTTATTCCATGCCTGAATATGACATCCAGTTGGCCAGAGGTTTGCTATCTGGGATGTTTCTATTTGCCGCAAGGTATGTTCAGTAGTACGTTAGAATGCGATTCAGACTTGTTTGTTGCAGGATCCTCCACTGATGAGCCTTTAACAGTCCGTCTTTTTGATGTTGTGCTATATCTGTTTATAAAGAAAAATAATCAACCACCTGTTAAGTTTAAGCCTGTTTCTCTAAATTGTTATGAACATTCTCATTATTTGAGTGTCTCACATGATTTGGTGTACTATTAATATTTCTGATTGGTAAGTCTCATTCTCTCTCCTATGTGTAAATACAGTGACCCTATGTTTTATGATGTGTATGTCTGGACTGGCTTTTTATCCCATTCAAGTTAACAAATGCTTTGTGCTGTGTACTTCATGCCTTTGCTTCCTCATTTCCCTGGGGAATTTTGGAGTAACCACTGCTGTTTCTTATGGGAATGGTTATGTGCCTATGTACTAGCAGCCAAGTTCTCTGTTCTCCTTGCCAACATTTGTATAAAGAAAGGGAAGTTTTTATTTTACTTGACCTTCACTTATTCCTTCTCTGATGCTCTTCCTTTTTTTACGTAGATCTGAGTTTCTGATCTATGTCATTTTCCTTTTCTCTAAAGAACTTTTAATATTTCTTGCAAGGCAAGTCTATTGGCAGCAAATTCCCTCAATTTTTGTTTACCTGAGAAAGTCTTTATCTCTTTTACTTTTGAAGAATAATTTCACAGGATCCAGAATATATGTTGGTGGTTTTCTTTTTTCCTTTCAACACATTCAATCTTTCACTCCACTCTCTTCTTGTTTGTATGCTTTCTGAGGAGAAGTCAGATGTAATTCTCATCTTTGCTCCCTTATAGGTGAGGTGTTTTTCCCATCTGGCTTCTTTCAGGCTTTTTGGCTTTATCTTTGGTTTTCTGTAGTTTGAAACTGACATATCTAGGTGTAGTTTTTCTGTTATTCATCTTGCTTGGTGTTCTTGGAGCTTTGTGGATCTGTGGTTTGGTGTCTGACATTAATTTGGGGAGATTCTCAGTCATTATTGTTTCAAGAATTTCTTCCTTTCCCTCTTTTCATTCTGGTATTCCTGTTACATGTGTGTTACACCTTTTGTAGTTGTCTCTCAGTTCCTGGATATTCTATTCTGGAACTTTCTCGGTCCTTTTCTTCTCATTGCCTTTCAATTTTGGAGGTTTTTATTGAGATCTCCTCAAGCACAGAGAGTCTTTCCTCAGCCGTGTCCAGCATGCATGTCTGGGGCGGGGATATGGGAAATCTCTGTACCTTCCATTCAGCTTTGATGTGAACCTAAAACTGCTCAAAAAAAAGTCTATTTTTTAAAAAAAGACGAAAGGAACCTATGCGTATATTCTAAATTTCCAAGAAAAGGTATAGTCTTCTCATTCAACTTTGAGATTATAGTCATATATGAAGAGAGTATTGACTGAGATTGTCAGTTGTACATTATTTAACTCCTTCACAACTGAAGATTTAAATACTTCATTATATTTTCTCTTATAATTCAAATTCAGCTTTTATCCATATATAATCTTGATTTGAAATTTTCCTCCAGAATTATGCTAAATGCCAACGCTTGCTTCTAGAGATGCCTTTACTTAAAATAGGACATGGAAAAAAACAGGATTCAACAGTCATAGTAATGTTCTAGCTCCCTAGCTGACTTGAGTATTAATTTTATTATTATAGGCATTCATTTTATGATTACACCATGTAAAAGGTAAAAAAGACAATATGAGCTGCTTGTATTATAAAATTTGTGCATATATAGAGAGAGATTACAGGGCTGGTTTTTCCAGTTTTATTTGGCATTCTTTCATCTGAAAGTGAGAGAGCATTCTTCTGACTTTTATCCTCCCCAAGCGTCAGTGTGTGAGTGGTGGTAGTTAAACTCTTCTCTGTTGTAAAATTTACTGTGGAAATATTGGTAGGTAGGAATTGAGCTGGAGCAAGTGTTAAAGTCTTTTTAGATTTTCAGCTGCTCTGCCATAAAACCTTCACTATTTGTTTTATTTAGGTTCCAGTGACATTTGGAAACTTTATTTTAATGGAGTTTCTTTTCCAGTACGATTGGAAAATATAGATTCTTTTGACCATTATTTAACATTTTAAACCAAAATTAATATGCCTTCTGCCCTTTCCTTTGGCTTCTTATTGACTTTATTACCTGTGGCCTTCTCCTTTCAAGGAAGAGGAAAATAGTGAAATAGAGAGATGAAAAACATAACACAAGGCACCAGACTTACTCCAAAAGAGAATTCAGTTTGTTTGGTGTTAGAGGTTTGGGAGTGATTTGTTTTTGTTTAATGGAGTGGTGTTTTGAAGAAATCCCTGCCAAAAGGCAAGACTTCTTCCTCACACACAAATGCAAAAAACACAACCCTTTCTACATTTGTTTTGACAAGTGCAGTTTAATTTGTTCTTTGGCATTGTATGAAAATTAATTAGCTTAATTTTGAAATATGTTGGTTGGTATCTGGACTTCTTTAAACTCTCAAAGGGCAATCTTGTTTGGGTTCTCATTGAGGAGGAAGATTTCCTGCTGTAGGGATAGCCTTCTCCCTGTGCTCAGCCTCACCATTTGCTGGATAGAGGGGAGAAGCTCTGTACCTTTTACTGCACCCTGCTGACCTGCTCGTCATTTGTCTGCCAGCAGGAGTCCTCTGGGAAAGCCCCCAGACATCTTTTCCATAAAAAGCAATAGTAATTCAGGGGCACACACAATATTTCTAGCTCTCTGCAGCTATCTGAGCCTCCCTGAGATCCATGACAGTCTTGAGGGTGTTTGCATGTGCCTGTCTGTAGAAAATAACATACCACCATGGAAGTGATTTCTCCTAAGTTTTAGCAACATATGCTATGGCAAAGAGAAATAGTATGGAAGAAAATTCTAAAATCATAATGTCTGATATCTGAAGAAATTGGTAGAAACTATCCTTCCTTCCTCCAACAAATAAAATGCCTGATTCCAAATGAGACTTGAGAAACAGAAATTATTTATGCTGTGCTATTCTTTTGTAACTGAGTTTGTAAGTTAATAAAAGGCAAAGACTAATGCTACTACACATCATAGATATTACAGTGTTTGCATCAAATTCTGCTTGATGTTTATGCAAATATTGACATGTAGGGCAATATTGGGGAAAAGAACATTTCAACTTATTACCCCCGGCGATTGAATGAAAAGCAGCCACCCCTGCTGCTAGTCCCTCTCTTCTATAGTAGTGTTTTTAATGCAGTAATCAATAAAATTTAATCTTCAAAAACTGTTTTGGAATGGAGGATGGGGAAGAAATAACTAGTAGTGAAGGAGATACTGGGACAGGCACAGTAGAATGGAGTAAAGTATGATGCAAGAAAAGGGGCTGTATCTTTTATGCCAGTTTTGGTGTTACAGTCTTATGTCTGCGTGTCAGCAGACTTCATATTTATGTGTGATTCAGTTGTCAAGCCAAAAGTCCCCAGGACAGAAGATCAGGATGTGACATTTAAAAAGAACTTTTCTTTCCAGAAGGGACTGTGTGTTGCTATGAAATGCTATTACCTAATGCATACCTTTCTACCTACTAAACCACTTTTTAAAGACACAGATATTAATGAGGCAATAATGAAAAGCCTTGGGAAAGTGTTTTTTAGGGTTTTTTTTTAATCCAAAAGGTCTGAGGGATATAGCCTTGAGGAGCCTGGAAGTAGTTACAGAAACAAGGGGTTAGGGATGCTGTCGAGGGTTAAGGGATTTCTCAAAAATAATGTCTTTGCTAATGAAGTGTTGAAGGACAATGGCCACATTTTTTCATGTTTTGAAAAACTTTTGTTTGTTTCAACTCTTTTAAAACTTCTTGAGAGCTTTTCTGTGTCCTGTGAACATGCTATAAACCTCTCAACACCATCTGGATCTATGAATGAAACAATGTTATGAGTGCAGCTCAGTGTTGTTTGACTTGGTCCCAGTTTTCCATTGCTATATGTTTTTGTCATTAGTATTTGGGGCCTATCATTTTTGTATAAATAGGAAATGCCTAAAAAGGCGTATTTTTCAAATATGCATCATCTATTATTCTATACTAAAGAAGATATAATTTCTCCCCAAATTATTTCTACAGTGACGTTTAATCGTTCATATTGAGTTTGCTTCCTCTTTAAAATGTGAAAGGGAGTAATTTAGCAGTAATAATCAAAATTGCAAGTGCATTTGCCCTTTGAGCCAGCAATTCCACCACTAAGAATTTCTGCAGACATTTCAACATACATAGAAAACATCATATGGACATGGTTATTCATTGTAGCATTATTTGTAATAGCAAAAGACTAAACATCAAAAGTGTCTACAAAAGTACAAAAGGGGTCTGGTTAAACAAATATAATATATGCATACAGTGGAGTACTAGGTTGCTAAAAGGAAATAAAGGTATGAGGAAGCTCTGTAAATACTGATATAGAATGATCTTCAATATGTTTGGTTTTCAATATTTTTTTTTTTTTTTTTTTGAGAAGGGGGTCGGCTTAAACAGTCTTGCCACCTCAGACGTTCAAGTAGCTGGGACTAAAGGCATGAGCCACCATGCACAGCTGAGTATGTATTGTTGAGTACAAAAAGCAAGGGATAGAACATGACATGAAAAAAAGCAAGGGATGGAACATGACATGAAGTTCCTTTTGGGCAAGGAATGAAATAAGAGTATATGTTCATGTTTGCCTGTATTTGCATAACAGAACACTGGAAAGGATACTTAAGAAATTAACTACAGTGGTTAGCTTGTAGGGGCAAGAGAAATGGGGGTAGTGGAGGAGGAATATCAGACGTAAATATGGGGAAAATATGAGGACTTTATAAATTTTATACATTTTGATGATGCATATATGGTTATTTATATTAATCCAGATACATTTATATATGTTTAAAATCTTTCATAAGCTAGGCATGGGGGTACATGCTATAGTCCTGGCTACTCAGGAGGCTGAGGTGGGAGGACTGTTTGAACCCAGGAATTCAATGCTGCAGTAAGCGATGATCATGCCACTGCACTCCAGCTTGGGTGACAGAGTGAGACCCTGTCTCAAAAAAAGATTTCATAAATTTAAAAGTAGATGAGGAAAAACGGGAAAAACAGCAGTGGTGTGTAAAAAGAAGCTTTAAAAACAGTGCTTTACTATTCACAATAGCAAAGACAAGGAATCATCCTAAAAGCCATCAATGAAAGATCAGATAAAGAAAATGTGGCCGCTATACACCACAGAATACTATGCAGCCATGAAAAAGAATGAGATCATGTCTTTTGCAGGAACATGAATGGAGCTGGAGGACATTATTTTTTAGCGAACTAACACAGGAACAGAAAACCATATACTGCTTCTTCTTATAAGTGTGGGCTAAATGATGAGAATACGTGGACACACAGAAGGGAACAATGCACACTGAGGCCTTCTTGAGGGTGAAGGGTGGGAGGAGGGAGAGGATCAGAAAAAAATAAATGTTGGGTGATAGGCTGAGTACCTGGGTGATGAAATAATCTATATAACACCCCCTACCCCATGTCACAAGTTTACCTATATAACAAACCTGCACATGTACCCCTGAACCTAAAAGTTAAAAAAAAAAATGCTTTATCCCAGCTAAGCATAGTGTTGAATATGATAAAGAGCTACCATTCAAATCTTTGAAATGTTAATTTAATAGACCTAATTTGCAGAATATATTGGTGTATTTTGTTTCTTTTGGGGGCAGCATGGGGGTGTTCGATTAGAACCTTCTTCTGATGGACTTTGTCTTACAGTATTGTGCACTAAACAATAATGGGTGGACAGGTTGATGGGTTAATAAGGGGTTTAAGAAATATGGTAACTTTTATTTTGTGGTACTGGTAGTCTGAGTACATTTTGTATTCTTACACACTTGACTTATGTCCAGTTGGTAACTGGCAGAGTTTCATAACAGTGCACCCAGAAGAGCCCATGCAACATCTGTCATAACAGTTTGTCAGAGAACAGCATCAACAAAAAAATTAACTCCGGTTCTTAGATTTTTTATTTTCCAATCTATAGTTGTCACTTTCTTCGTCTATCCAAAGCACACCAATCCTTCAAGGTCATCTGAAGTCCCACTGTACTACTGAGCTTTCTGGCTGACTCAGACCCCATTCATGTGAGCTTTTGGTGCTTGTATCCAAAATGCCTCCGCAGCCTCGGTGCCCCAATATGATCTGGATTTTATACCATCTGCTCTTCACTCACAACGCTCTGGCTATGCTCTGTTGTATTCTTTGAAAATCCCAAACTCATTCCTCCCCTGAAGGATTTTGCATTCATTTTTCCTTTGGAGCTAAATATTCTTCCCCCAGCTCTTTGTATGGTTAACTATTTCTTATTTAGGTCTTGGTTTGAATGCCACTCGCTCATAGAGGCTGTCTCTGACTTAAACAGGGACTTTCCATCACACTCTCACATTACCCAGTTTTATTTCCTTCAGAACCCTTATAAGTATATGAGAATATCTTGTTTTATTTGCTTACTTGCTTACTGCCTGTCTCCCTACTCTGCCTGTTCCACTTCATTGCATAGTGCTCGTTACTTGCAGATTAAGGGCATGGGCTCTGGAGACAGATGCCTGGGTTTGGTAGTTTAATATCAGCTGTGCTGCTCACTACCTTTGTGATAGTAAACACATTGTTTATTTTGTATTTACCTCGCTTTCCTTATTAATAGTCCTGTATCATAAAGATAATATAAAAGCTAAGTGAGAAAATACTTGTCAAGTGCCTAGAATGGTGGTTGGCACTCAGTCAGCACTCAAATATTTTTTGAGTGAATGAATGATGCTCTGACTTTAATAGTTTTTCTTGCATCTGAGTCTCCCCAATAAGATTATAAACTCTTTCAAGGCCTCCCATGACCTTGCAGAGCTCCAACTATAATTCACATAGTAGGTGATCAGTGAATACTGCTTTAAAATACTGAACTTACTGCAGATTTCTCAGAAACTTGTTTTGCATTCCTGAATCTCTCCGTGTTAGGGCAAAATCATCTAAGAAGGTCATCAAGTCACTTGTGAATTCCAGTTTCATCAGCCTACCCATCCCACGCAGTTAAGCTTCCTTGTTTGTGGTTAGGAATGCAACAAAAGGGCTTTGTTTGAATTACACCCACACACAAAACTTAGTTTGCTAAATTTTAAAATTAAACCATCTTCCGACTTACTGATATGCTCATGATATGATGTAACTTTAGGAAAATATTTTTTTATGAGCTTAAAGATCAAAGTGATTCCACAATGTAAAATTAGCATGCTGTGCTCTTTAGGAATGCTTATTAAATGTTTTTGCATCATTGGAAAAAGTCAGTAAATAGCTGTTTAACCTGTTTTAAAAAAACTTTTTTTGGTTATTTCAAGCTACAGTGAATTATATTTTCAAAATGAGAGATTATTTTAAAAATACTTTGCTTTTCAATAGGTAATACATGCACATAGTATAAAATTTGAAAAGTTACAAAATGAAACACATTGAAAATAAATTTTCCTCCCCAGAGGCAATCATTGTGTCTGGTTTCTTAAGTGTCCTTCCAAAATACTCTTTACATTAATACACATATATGTGATTATGTTTTCCCCCACATACTGTAGCAGACTGTACATGTAATTCTGCATCTTACTAGTGTAACTTAATATATATTTCCATATCAGTATGTATACAGCTACTTCATCCTTTTAAATAGCCATTATATGGATGTACCACACTGAGTTACCTAGTCTGCTGCTAATGGGCATTTAGGTTGTCTTCCAATCTTTTGATGGATATGTTATTTTAAAAATCATGTGCTAGATGTTGCCAAACTGGCTTTCATTCAGGTTGTACTGATACACACTGGTGGGCTATTTTTGGTCATCCTTTTCAGTTCTTCCCTTATTTCATGACTTAACTCCGATCTGCATGGTATGGAAGAATCTTACAAAACAAAGATTTATCTCTGAAGCCCTCTCCCAACATATGTTCTGCATCTAAGAGGAAGTGTTTTTTTGTTTCATGTTTTTGTTTCTTTCAGGGCCTTTTGATTTGCTTCGCCCACCCCCCCCCAAAAAAATCATCTTGTTCTTAAGCTATTAGAACTGTGATGAAACCTGATACTCTACCCAGGGAAAATAAATAGTTACCTCTCCAACCTCCTCCAAAGAAAAAGCTCCCCAAGTTGAGTTTGCTGTCTTGGTATTGCAAGTATTGGGCCTACTTTCTAAGGCACTTATTTTATCTATACTGTAGGAATTGTTTCTTTTGGTCTTTCCTGCAGAATGTAAGCTCCTTAAAGGCAGAGACAATATCTTAGTCATTATTTCTTTCAAATATCTCTTTAAAATTCGTTTAATTTTTAATTTTCTTAAATGGACACTTAATTGTGCATATTTATGGGGTACATAATGATGTTTCAATATAAATAATGTATAGTGATGAGATAAGGGCAATTAAATATTTTTAAATATGAGTTTCAACTCTTCTAGTCCTTGTGTACCATATCCTGGGAGCCCAACCCCGTGTATCACCTCCCTCACTTCTCCCTCCTCCAGGTGAGGCTTCATCATGAAAACAGAGGACACTGGGTGCGAGGTCCGCTCAGCTTTCATGCTACCTACTTGCTTTCACATTTGCCATCATCCGCCTTTCTTCTTTCTCTATGGCACTGGCTTTCCTCTTCCATAAGCTCATCCCTTCGCCTGAATCCCATCCCTTTCTGCTTTCTCCTGAGTCTTTAAGGAGTCATCCTCCTGTGTCCTGTGTCTTCAGATGGGCATGTGCACACGCTCTGCCTTGTAGACACTTGCTTAAACTTCTCATGATTTAAAACAAAAACAGCAGAAAAAAAACCTTTTCACTCCCTGACTCCCTCCAGTCTTCTAGCCACCAACTTCTTCTCTTCTTTAGAAACAAGTTTTTGAAGAAATCATCTGCCCGTACTGCCTCTACCTTACCCCTTGTTCACCTTTAACCCCACCCCAAGTCATGCCATTGCAAGGACTTGCTGGTTGCCAAGTCCAGTGGCCATGCATCTGCCTCATCACACTAACCGGTTTATAGCATCACAGTGGTTTACAGTTTCCACCTCCTCCTACTCTCCCCGCTAGAAATCTGTGAGATGCCCATACTTAACTAGTTTTCCTCCTCCTTCTCTGGAAGCTCCTCTTGGGCTTTTTTCCCAGGCTCCCTCTCCCTTAAATTTTGATCGTTCTCAGAAACTCATCTTTAAATTATTTCCTTTGTCTCCCTATTCATTCTCCTCAAGTAACTCAAAGGCCCTGTGTTTTGTGACTTGTAAATTTCTATATGCAGCCCAGCCCTCAGTCCTCTAGTCCCTCTCCCCGCTATACCTCTCCATGGGAAGCCCCATAGGCACTCATGCATGCCCCAGAGTGAGCCATCAGCATCCTTCTCATTTCGTTTTCCCTCTCTCCTCTTCCATCCCCTCCATCTAAAAAAAATAAAAAATAAAAATAAAAATAATAATAAGGAGACCATCTCTCTAGAGGCTGGAGTGCAGTGGTGCACAGTCATTGCTCACTATAGCCTCAAAGCCCTGGTTTCAAGTGATTCTCCTGCTTCAGCCTCTGAGTAACAGGGACTACAGGTGGATGCCACCACACCCAGCTAATAAATAAAAAAAAAACTGAGCCGCCTGCCTCAGCCTTCCAAGTAGCTTGGCTTATAGGCACAAGCAAACTAGAGGGCTGCTCTGGAACCCTTGAAGTTATCAGTGAACATTGTCTCACACCTCATCTCGACAGGAAAAAGCATCCTTTTTTCTGTAGAGCCTGTGGAATTTATCACTTTCTATTTCTCTTAAGTGGGAAAAGCTTCTTGGCATCCATGTTTTTAGTGAGGCATGGACAGATACCGTTGGGTGATGAAGCCACTGAAGAGCCACTCTTAATGTCACATGGTGCTGGTCTGAGGTCACAGTTCATTGGTGTCCATCAGCTTCTCAAGGCCAACACCTAGTCCCAGGGCTAATTTCTACTACTGTGAGGGATTCTGCCAACTCCCTCCACTAGGTAATGGGAATGAGCAGTAGGAAGATAACCGTTTGTTCTTTTTCTTCTTTCTCCTAATGTATTTTGGGCCCATTGGGGTCTAAAATGATACATACATGAAATGCCTCTTGGTATCTCATGCAAAAGAGACTTTAGTGTTTTATCAAGACTGGGCTTTTGCTATGTGATTAAGCAGTGGCATTTGTTGAGTACCTGAAGTCATATGTAACTGGGTTTAAACCCTTACTCCCAGACTCAGTGATTGTGATTTGGGCCAGCCCCTGAAGGGTTTAGAGCACTAGGAAGGATTTCTAATTACTGGATGGAACAAGATGATAAATGAGGAATCCAAGTCAGTGAGGCAACCTACCTTCAAGGAACTGGTTGAAGATGCAGCAGCCTAGTTTCTGGGGACTTTGGTGTCCAAAATTAGAGAAGGACTAGCAGCAAGAATGCTCAACTACTAAGATGCTGAGCCATTAACCCTCAGGATCCCTGCTTACCTGCGCTGAGAAAAAGGTTGATTCAACTTTAGAAGGCCAAGGCAGGTGGATCACTTGAGGGTAGGAGTTTGAGACCAGCCTGGCTGACATGGTAAAACTCTGTCTCTACCAAAAGAAAATACAAAAAAAATTAGCTGGTCATGGTGGTGCATGCCTGTAGTCCCAGCCTTCTACTCAAGAGGTTGAGGTAGGACAATCACTGGAACCCGGGAGATGGAGGTTGCAGTGAGCCAAGATCGTGGCACTGCACTTTAGCCTGGGCAACAGAGCAAGACTCCGTCACAAAAAAAAATAATGAAAAAATAAAACACTTTAGAGTATTGCTGAACTTCAAGGTTTAGTGGTTACATGGGACCTATTAATAAGGATTAGAGAGATATGGTGATACAGTTTGGCTGTTTCCCCACCCAAATTTTATCTTGAATTTCCACATGTTGTAGGAGGGACCCAGTGGAAGGTAATTGAATCATGGGGCCAAGTCTTTCCCATACTGTTCTCATGATAGTGAATAAGTCTCATGAGATCTAGGTTTTAAAAAGAGGAGTTCCCCTGCACAAGCTCCCTCTCTCTTTGCCTGTTGCCATCCTTGTAAGACATGACTTGCTGTTCCTTGCCTTCTGCCATGATTGTGAGGCCTCCCCAGCCATGTGGAACTGTAAGTTCATTAAACCTTTTTCTTTTATAAATTGCCCACTCTCAGGTATGTCTTTATTAGCAGTGTGAGAACAAACTAATGCATATGGGGACAAGGACCCAAACAAATTGTCATATACTGGCTTCTGCTGTTGATGTCTTGATTTTGCATCTACTTTTATCTCCTTAGCCGAAGCTGTGTGACTGCTCCCTTTTGTTCATTTATAGTTTCCAGGTGCACAAGGTCCGTTTCTTTTTGGCCTGTATTTACCCCTGTGATTTCAGGTCAAAGCCACTGCCCTGATGGCTCCCTTCCTCACTACCCTGGCCAGGGTTCAACAGGCTGTGCCCATGGTAAATCTCAGGCCAGGCTCTGCCATAATTATCGACTCAGTATCTCACTGGGGAGCTCAGGGCTGGATGCCTCATCAGCACCAGTAGTTCCTGCCCATTCCTGTCTCCCTCATCATTTACCATCCTTCCTTTTAGAGATCTCTGAAGGCTTGTCTCTACTCTTCATCAGTTTATTAATAATGAATGATGATAATAAGACCTAACATTTATTGAGCTCTTAATGTGGGCCAGGTGTGTTATCTCATTTTTAATCTTACAAAACCCCTGTGAATAAGTTCTGTTGTAAACTGCTTTTTACAGATGAGGAAACTCAGGGTGACTAAGAAATTTACCTACGATCTAAAAGCTAAAACCATTGATACTCAGTTTAAAACTGTATTAGAACCCAGGTTTGTCTATCTCAGAGCTGATATCTTTAGCTACATTCCAGCCTCTCTCCCCCTCTTGAGAGAGAGTTGAATTTTTCTCACTTTCCTGGCCTATTTGGCAACTCAGTCATTAGTGCACCTGACTGTAGGCTCCTTCAATTCAGTACATCTTTGACTGAATGTGGGAAAAAAAAATTGTGTATCTGTTTCCCTTGCTTCACACAAGAACATTTTCCTATCACCCTAGTCTCTCTTTCGGGAGTTAAAATATGTGTGTGTGTGTGTGTGTGTGTGTGTGTGTGTGTGTGTGTGTGTGTGTGTGTAAGTAATCATCTGTTTTGGGAAGCTCTTCAGTGCCTGCTATATTTTGAAAGTTATTTTAGATTAAGATGAGGTTAATCCAGCCTCTGATTAATCTTCTCACTTTCTAGATGAGCAAAGGCTTAGGAAGGGGAAGTAACTTATGTAAGGTCAGACAGCAAGTTAATAACAAAGTCAGGGCAAGAGCCCAGGTCTCCTGACACCTGGGCTAGTATTATTCTGATGTCCTAATACATTAAATTCTATTGGTTTCAGGGGAATTATTTTTCATTTATATTATAAAAACTAATTTATTTTTTCACAGAAAAAGTATAGGTACATTTTTAGCTACAAGGCCAAGTACAATGAGTTGGAATAACTTACAGCTATTATGTTCACCATATCCAAATGGATTGCTGGTTCCCATAAAAGTGTTTCTAAACTGCAGAAAAATCCCCCTACAGTCTTACAGGTCAAGAATTTTCAGCATGAAATGCCTGATAGAGTACCTGAATTTTTTTTGCCGAGAATAAAGCACAGCAACTCTCTCCTGACTCTGACCTTCTATAGTAGTGTAAGCCTCCTTATGAAATTCATTCCTCAGTGTTGCAGTCTGAAGGACACCCACATTTTCCCTTTGTCTTTGTCAGTTCTTGTGTGGTAAGGGCAGGATGCTTGAAAGTTGAAGTCATTGACTTGCAAAATGGGAAATTTTAGAGAGCATTTTGTTCTCTAGACCATGTAGCTTAGAGCAGTGTTCACATTGAGGTTGCTGCTAATGTTTATGCAGTTCTTACCAAGAAATTAATAGTATCATTTGCCCAGCAACCGGATATGACAGAGGACCTCAAAATCTCCAGAAAATGTTTTACCATATATCCAAAGCCCCTTGGGAAATGGAAAGGAATTGAGGACTCCCATTGTTATATACACCTAGAGACCAAGAAAGACCAAGGCTTTACATTAATAAAGCATAAAAGACCATGTGCTTTACAATAAAATGTTAACATGTAGGATGTCTAGGTGAAGGTTATGTGAGAATTCTTTTTACTAATTTTGCAACATTTTAATGCAAGTCTGAAATTATGTCAAAATAAGTAAAATTTTAAAAAGGATAAGCAGAGAATAACAACGATTAGTCAGAGAAATAAGCAGTAAAATCTTCTTCTCAGTATTGACTTGGTTGCTTTTCAATCTCTGAAGATACAGCAGTCTCTGCTTGCAAATCCACAAGTCACATTGGTGAGGAGACTCAGCTGAGAATTTGGCTAACGTTGCGGGGGTCCTTCCTGTGTCTCCCCAGGCGCAGTGAGCCTGCAGGCCGACCTCACTCGTGGCACACAACTAAGCTTGGGGAGAACCAACCTGATGCCAGCATGATGCAGATATCTCAGGGCATGATTGGCCCTCCTTGGCACCAAAGCTACCATTCCAGGTAAGTGGCCATAGCTGAGACTGGATGGTTTCTTTCTTTCTAATGTCATGTTCCAAGAAAAGAACATTTTCTTCTGCTTTGAGAACATTTTTTCTTATACTCACACCAAATATTAAATCTCTGTTTACTGCTTTCCTCATCCCCTTACAGTGCCTAACGTGTACATGAGTTATCTTCATATGCTGGGCTAGAGCAACTTGAAGACCAGAATTATTTGAAGCACTGTATGGCCATTTGAGATATTTATTCGGTCTATCAATTCTCAGATACTTCTCCACTGATAGCACTATATTAGAAAAATGGAGATTTTTCTTCCTTCAGTGCTTAAGTGTGCTTTCTGCTTTAGTCAAAACTGTATCCATTTTTATTCATATGTTTGAACTCCCCACTTCGTTTTGCTCTTTCAATTAAGGTAATTTGTCCACCTTAGGTCCAACGACATAGCTAATGTACTGAGGACTGCTCAGTGTATATATCATCTCATGTAGTGGCTCATAGCATTCTTTAAAACAGAATAGGGTATTAACTCCATTTTGCAGAATAGGAAATTGAAGCCCGAGGCCGGGCACAGTGGCCCATGCCTATAACCCCAGCAAGGAGGGTGGATCACCTGAGGTCAGGAGTTCAAGACAAGCCTGGCCAACATAGTGAAACACCATCTCTACTAAAAATACAAAAATTAGCTGGCATGGTGGCATGCGCCTGTAATTCCAGCTACATAGGAGACTGAGGCAGGAGAACTGCTTGAACCCAGGAGGCAGAGATTGCAGTGAACTCAGATCGCGCCACTGCACTTCAGCCTGGGTGACAGCGTAAGACTCCATCTCAAAAAAAAAGGAAATTTAAGTTTGGAAAGATTAGTTTGTCCAAGCTCAAACAACTGATCCAAGTCAAGATAAATCCAAGTACCCAAGTCAAGACAAATCCAAGCCAGGTTTCAAAGCTGCTGCATGTGATCAGTAGGTTATACTTCCTCTGCTTTTCTAGCCACTGTTGTATGGGTCAAGGTTTGGTCAGGAAGAAGGAGATCCCCTACAAGTGGTTTAGGAGCAAGATTAGAGAAGGAGGAGGCGCAGCCTGACTACCACCACACATTAGAGAGAGGACTAAGCCAGGACTCCCCTCCACTTCAGACTTGGAACCCATACAAACTAGAATCTATCTTCTGGTCCCAGGGAGTCAGACTCTGTAGCTTATCACTCTTGGGAAATGCTTAGGTAGAGCTAATAGTAGCAAGGTCAGGAAAATGAGGGTCACTTAGTCCTTATGTACAAAGGAGATGCAAGTGTTGGTGTGTGCCATGTATGTTGGGGGAAGAGGGGAGGCTGGAAGCTTCTGGAAGGACTTATATAATGAACAGATGGTGGCTATGCATTTGGCAAGGCCAGAACTCATTCACAGCCCTTAATGCTCATGTCTGGTCAAGTCAAGGGCCAAATCCTAGACCTCTCACTGATGAACAGTAGCTCATGGAATTGAACAGGACAAACCTCTCTCAGCATATTAGGGTAGGCTTCGGGCCACAGGAAGAGATAATGTCCTGGTTCCCTCCTGGTTGCAGATGCTCCTTTTCCTTGCCTGTGTCCCTCCCAGTCACCCTGAGAGAAATTATTCTCACCATCTGAGCCATCTGTTCTCAGAGAGCAGGTTTCCTAGCAGTGTCCTCTGACCCTTGACAAAGGCAGACTGCTTTTGCTCTACAGGCATGGAGGTGTTGAGGGCCTTTAGAAGGTAAGGTATGCAGAGCCTAACAATGAAGGAAGAATAGCACACTGCTAAGGGACTGGGCCTTTAAGTCAGACCTAGGTTTAAATCTTCCCTTGCCTCCACAGTGTAAGCTTGAACAAAGCATCTAACTTTTGATCCTGGCTTTTCTGTAAAATAACTAGTACCTATGTCATTGGATTGTTGTGAAGATTATGTAAAATAGCATACGTGCAATTCTTAGTACATAGTAAACACTCAATGAATGATGACTGATTATAATAATTAAGCTGAAGACTTCAGGACACCATGAAACCTAGTACTGAACTGGAGGGTGAATGGCCAGCACATGCTTATAAATGTAGGTGTATATGTATTAACGGAGTATCCTCCAACAGTGGGGTCCTTTGAGCGTCCTTACTCCTAACCTTCTTATGAAGCCCTAAATCCATAACCATATTGTGACTTAAAAAATGTGCTGGCCCTTCAGCAGAAGTAAGTACTTCAATCAGTGCCTAGAATGACTGCTTACAATAACTATGGTGAGCTCCAACAGGCCTCAGGGGAATGGGGTCGTCAGCACCAGAAGTACAATATTTTCAAGGCTGTGCTTCCTTACCTCCTTCTTCCTCCTCTGCATCCCAGTCTCCAGAGGGTCTTAAGCAGGTGGATCTGCCTTTGTGCTGTATCTACCACTCTGTCTCTCTGATTCAAGCCTCAAAATAGTTCCTCCTGACACAAGGTATGCACAAAAGCACTGCATGGGGACAAAAGGAGAAAGGAAAGTTCAAACAACCCAAAACGTTACGGACATGTATGTTCTCTTCTGCTGCAGCACAAACCACCCTGTGCTCTGTTCATTCCACGCCTGAGGCTTGTAGCTCTGGCAGAGGGCTTGACCCCCATGCTGAGTTCCGCCTGTGGGGTTTGATCTTGGCAGCTGCAGGTGGAGAGGCGCTCCAGGTGTGTTTCTGAGGAAGACAGTGGCATCTAGTGGTCCAGTGTGCCACATCAGTTGGCTGGTATCTCTAACAGCCTTAGTATAAGTTCCAGAAACCAATCTCTGTCCTAAATTTATGGATCTGTTTCTTGTTAAGAAGCAAGTGTATGAGGGGGTGAGAGGATGAGGGAAAGACGGGAGTGAGGTGAGGCAGAGAGAGAAAGAGAAGTATGGAGAGACTGAAGATGTGTAATTTAATTGTGAGCTAGGTTGGATTTGGAATTTCACTGAAATTGTACATCAACTGCTTTCTCTCAGACCCTTGACACTATTTTTGCTGCCCTACAGAAATCTCACCCAATGGTTCTGAAGTACTAAAGTACTTTAGAAGAGATCTTGAATAGTTATGTAGTCTACCCCCTGACAAGGGGCTGAAATAGCAGTATCAAATCAGTGATTCGTTCATTCATCAAATCTGTATGAGCACCTACTATGTCTTAGATGCTTTCTACGTATTGGGAGTACATGGTGAACAAGACGTAAAAAGCCCCCTACCCAACAATATTTGTTTCCCAAAGTTGTTCCTTGGAATAACAATCCACTAGATACTCCTTAGAAAAAAAGTTTCTGGGATCAAGTAAGTCTAGAAAACATCGATTAGTATTATATATTTCTCTTTTAGAAAAACACATGAAAAATGACTTGAGAGAACAATAGTTTTTAAAAGACTCAGAAATCTTGTAGTAAATAAAACCGTATAGCTTATTTAGCGCAATACTTTCCAAACATATTTAATTGTTTAAGGAATTGGTGTTCTGTGAGCACACTTCAGGAAATATTTTCATACACTTATTTTGTGTTCTATGTTTTAAATATTTTAAAAACACTTTTTACTTTTTTGAGAGGGGTCTCACTGTGTTGCCTAGGCTGGGGTGCAGTGATGGAGTCAAGGCTCACTATAGCTTTTACCTTCTGGGCTTAAGTGATTCTCCCGCCTCAGCCTCCCAAAGGCTGGGATTACAGGTGTGAGCTACCATACCTGGTAGATACCTGTGCTTAAAATACTTTTAAACACACAAAATAGAATGATATTATAAGAATACACATATCTACCACAGAATTAAAAAACATTTATGTGAATTTCAGTTCTTTAAATATTATAGATACAGTTGAAGTCTCTTTCACATAACCAAAGGGATATGATATCCTGTCAAATAGTGGTAAGTTCTGTGAAGAAAATAAAGCAGGGTAACAGGCACAAAAGAGAGAAGAGATGCTCTTTAGTTAGTCTAGGAGGTCCTCTGAATGAAAGGAGGGAGTAAGCCAGGTGAAGAGCATTCTGGGTGATGGGAGTGAGCAGCGAGTAAAAAGACTCTGAGACCCTGAAATAGTAATAAATTTCCTGGGTTTGAGTTTCAGCAGGGAGACTAGTATGCGGAAGTACAGGGAGCAGGAAGGACAGCGATAGAAAATGAGGCTGGAGAAGTAGCCAGACTATAGTAAGAACTTTGATCCACTCAAGATGCACCCCTCTTGACAGTAAGGCTGCCTTTATGTGAGTTGGAATTGTTGCAGGATTGAAAAACCTTCATTCCAAGTTTTCTTACCCATCGTTAAAAGTGCCATTTTGGAAGCATCGATGGCAAAGGTAATAAAAATGAATATTTCCAGAAAGCAGTGGAAGAACTTGTCCTAGAGAGTGATACCAATGCCTGTATTCCCCAGGCAGCTTGGGGATGGTAATTCCAAATGGACAGAACCCACTCTGGGAGAGCACCTGACACAGGCCTCCCATGATCTTTCTACCTTAGGTTTGCTACAGGAAGGAACCCACTATACCCTTGCCCTGGTCTGGTTAGAGATAAGTGTGACAGAGTTTTCATATTTATAGACACCATCTATATTTTAAGATGTGTTAGTGATAGCATCTATTCATCATGAAGTATTAGCTCTATTATAGTATTGTACAGAATAGTTTCACTGCCCTAAAAATCCTCTGTGCTCCACCTATTCCTCCTTGCATTGCCCTAAGACCTGGCAACCCCTATCTTTTTTTTTTTTTTTTTTTGTTTGAGATGGAGGTTCATGCTTTGTTGCCCAGGCTGGAGTGCAGTGGTGTAATCTTGGCTCACTGCAACCTCCACCTCCCGGGTTCAAGCAATTCTCCTATCTCAGCCTCCAGAGTAACTGGGATTACAGGCACCCACCACCACGCCTGGCTAATTTTTGCATTTTTAGTAGAGATAGGATTTCACCATGTTGGCCAGGCTGGTCTCAAACGCCTGACTTCAGGTGATCCGCCTGTCTCGGCCTCCCAAAGTGCTGGGATTACAGGCGTGAGCCACCGCGCCCAGCCAGCACCGATCTTTTTATTGTCTCCATTGTTTTCCTTTTTCCAGAATGTCAGCCATGTAATTGGAATCACATGGTTTGTAGCCTTTTTAGACTGGTTTCTTTCACTTAGGAAAATGCATTTTAGTTTCCTTCATATTTTTACATGGCTTGGCTTGACAGCTCTTTTTTTTTTTTTTTTTTTTAGTAATGAATAATATTCCATTGTGTAGATATACCACAGTTTCCTCACCTACTGCAGAACAGCCTTCTTGCTTCCATGTTTTGGCAA
Organism: Cacajao melanocephalus; assembly: GCA_963573385.1. Lineage (NCBI taxonomy): Eukaryota > Metazoa > Chordata > Mammalia > Primates > Pitheciidae > Cacajao > Cacajao melanocephalus. Next base: position 27,909 of record CAUYLG010041122.1, on the reverse strand, counting down.
TTATGAATAAAACTGCTGTAAACATCCATGTGTGGGTTTTTATGTGGACATGAGTTTTCAGCTCCTTTGGATAAATGCCAAGGAATGGGATCACTGGTTCATATGGTAAGAGTATGTTTAATTTTGGAAGAAACTGTCAAACTGTCTTTTAAAAGTGGCTGTGCCGTTTTGCATTACCACCTGCAATGAATGAGAGTTTCTCTTGCTCCACATCCTCACCAGCATTTGGTGTTGTCAGTGTTCTGGATTTTGGCCATTCTAATAGGTGTGTACTGGTATCCTGTTTTTTGTGGGGTTTTTTGTTTGTTTGTTTGTTTTTGGGTTTTGCCTGTGGCACAGCCCTCAGGAGGTCCTGAGAACACGTTCTCCCGTATCTTATTGTTTTACTTTGTAATTTCCTAGTGACTTATGATGACAGACTTTTCATTTGCATATTTGCCATCTGTATATCTTCTTAGGATATCTTTGGCCAGTTTTAAAATCAGGTTGCTTTCTTATTGTTGAGTTTTAAGTGGTTTTTAAAAATATATATATATTTTGAGTTTATAAGTAATTTTATTTTGAGACAACTTTCTGGGCTGTACAATGCCATGACTGATAGTCTTTTCCCTCTTCTCCAGACAGGGTCTGAAAACCATCTGCAGGAGCTTGTAAATGAGAAGGTCTTGCCCTCCTAAATGTATGAGGAGGCTTTCCTTAGGCTTTTGGCTTTTGGAAGTCATCCACAGGTGGTGGAATCCCAGTACCCAAGAGCCCCTGTGATTAAGCCTTCTTGTAAAGCTTTTCTCTCCTTCCCTCTTTCCCTTCTCTGCCTCTCGTGAGCTTTTTCTGACTCTAATTTCTCTCATTCAGCTTTGTGTTTAGCTTTCTCACCACAAACAAATTGTTTCTAATACAGTTGAGATTCCAGGAAGATTGCCAGGGTATATCCTTCAATTCCATAAAAAGGAAAGATATTAACTAAAAACATATACATGTACACACACAGTCTCCTTCACGTGCCTGTTCTCTTACTAAGCTTTTCTCATCTTTCCACAAATAACCACAGTGGACACACAATTTCAGTCTCAATCACTCTTCCACCTCTGTCATTTCTTGGCGCATGCAAAATGTCATTTCCAGCATGCAGCAAATCACATCAAAAATACTGCCTGCGCCCAAAGGCCACGTGGCTTCCTCTGAGCTCCTCATTCCTCTCCTTGCTAGCCTGGGTGATTAATTGGAGGCACATAGGTTAGAGTGTTGGGCAGTTACTCCTAGCAACGACACACAAGGAGGCTGAGCAAGGCCCAAATATGGCCCTTTTTACCCACCCTTCCAAACACTGAGCCTCTTGCACAAGAGAACATTTATAAGCTGGGTCCTGTGCCTGTAAACCTACTAAATGATAACAGCTTCGCGATCCTGACTGCTTTGTCTCCCTTTCTTCCAGCTCCTCTACAAGTGACCTCTCCAACTATGACCATGCCTATCTAAGGCGGAGCCCTGACCAGTGCAGCTCTCAGGGGAGCATGGAGAGCCTGGAGCCCAGTGGGGCATACCTACCCTGCCATCTTTCCCCTGCCAAGTCCACCGGCAGCATTGACCAGCTCAGCCACTTCCATAACAAGAGAGACTCGGCTTACAGCTCTTTCTCCACCAGTTCTAGCATCCTAGAGTATCCACCCCCTGGCATCTCTGGCCGGGAGCGTTCAGGCTCCATGGACACAACTTCTGCTCGAGGTGGCCTCCTCGAAGGGATGAGGCAGGCAGATATTCGCTATGTGAAGACAGTCTATGACACCCGGAGGGGAGTCTCAGCCGAGTATGAGGTGAACTCTTCAGCCCTGCTGCTTCAAGGTAGGGAGACCCGAGCCTCAGCAGATGGTCAGGGCTATGATAAATGGTCTAATATTCCTCGGGGCAAGGGAGTGCCACCCCCATCCTGGAGCCAGCAGTGCCCCAGTTCCTTGGAGACTGCCACTGACAACCTTCCTCCTAAAGTGGGTGCACCCCTGCCTCCAGCTCGGAGTGATAGTTATGCAGCGTTTCGGCACCGTGAGCGGCCCAGCTCCTGGTCTAGCCTTGATCAGAAACGGCTCTGCCGGCCTCAGGCAAACTCTTTAGGCTCCCTGAAGTCTCCATTCGTAGAGGAGCAGCTGCATACTGTGCTGGAGAAGAGTCCAGAGAACAGCCCCCCAGTGAAGCCCAAGCATAATTATACCCAGAAGGCCCAACCTGGCCAACCTCTGCTGCCGACCAGCATCTACCCGGTACCTTCCCTGGAGCCACACTTTGCCCAGGTGCCCCAGCCTTCTATGAGTAGCAACGGGACTCTCTACCCCGCACTGGCCAAGGAGAGTGGATACATAGCCCCTCAGGGAGCATGCAACAAGATGGCTACCATTGATGAGAATGGGAACCAGAATGGATCCAGCAGGCCTGCGTTTGCCTTCTGCCAGCCCTTAGAACATGACTTGCTGTCTCCCGTAGAGAAGAAACCAGAATCTACAGCCAAGTATGTCCCCTCCAAAGTCCATTTTTCTTCAGTGCCTGAAAATGAGGAGGATGCCTCCCTGAAGAGACATCTCACACCTCCCCAAGGCAACAGCCCACATTCCAATGAGAGAAAGAGCACCCACAGCAACAAACCATCTTCTCATCCCCACAGCCTCAAATGCCCTCAGGCCCAGGCCTGGCAAGCAGGTGAAGACAAGAGATCTTCCAGGCTCTCGGAGCCCTGGGAGGGTGATTTCCAGGAAGACCACAATGCCAACCTTTGGAGGAGGCTGGAGAGAGAAGGCCTAGGCCAGAGTCTATCAGGCAACTTCGGCAAGACCAAGTCAGCCTTCTCATCTCTCCAGAATATTCCTGAGAGTCTGAGAAGACACAGCAGCCTGGAGCTAGGCCGGGGAGCCCAGGAGAGTTACCCGGGGGGCAGGCCCACCTGTGCAATCAACACCAAGGCGGAAGACCCTGGGAGGAAAGCTCCTCCTGACTTCGGGAGCCATCTGGACGGGCATGTTTCCTACCCACGGCCCAAGGGGAGGACCGGTGCCTCAGCCTCTTTCCACAGTGCAGACCCAAGGCCCGAAGAGCCGCCCTCCCCCTCACACCCGCACACATCCAGTCTCTGCCGGAGGGACCCCGGCCCAGGCAGCGCCTCGACTCTTCAAGGCTTTCAGTACAGGAAGCCCCACTGCTCGGTGCTGGAGAAGGTCTCCAAATTCGAGCAGCGAGAGCAAGGGAACCAGAGACCGAGTGTGGGTGGCCCCGGTTTTGGTCATAACTATAGGCCCCGCAGGAGCGTCTCAACTTCCAGTACTTCTGGGAATGACTTCGAGGAGACAAAAGCCCACATGCGTTTCTTTGAGTCAGCGGAAGCCCTAGGCAATGGGGAGCAGCACTTCAAAAACAGGGAGCCGAAGTTGGAGGAGCCCTCCCGGCAGCCCTGTGGTCAGCAGCTGAGCGGAGGAGCCACGGACAGTGGCCGTGGCACCCAGAGGCCTGACGCTCGCCTCCTCCGCAGCCAGAGCACCTTCCAGCTCTCCAGCGAGCCAGAGAGGGAGGCCGAGTGGCGGGACAGGCCCAGCTCGCCCGAGTCGCCCCTGCTGGATGCCCCCTTCAGCCGCGCCTACCGGAACAGCATCAAGGACGCACAGTCCCGCGTTTTGGGGGCCACTTCCTTCCGACGCCGGGACCTGGAGCTGGGGGCGCCCGCGGTGTCGAGGCCCTGGCGGCCACGACCCTCCTCTGCCCATGTCGGGCTGCGGAGCCCCGAGGCGCCGGCCTCCGCCTCCCCGCACACTCCCCGGGAGCGGCACAGCGTGACCCCCGCAGAGGGCGACCTGGCCAGGCCCGCGCCCCCTGCTGCCCGGAGAGGGGCTCGCCGGCGCCTGACCCCTGAGCAGAAGAAGCGCTCCTACTCAGAGCCCGAGAAGATGAACGAGGTAGGGGTCGCGGAGGAGGCCGAACCGGCACCCCTGGGCCCCCAGAGGAAGGGGATGCGTTTCCCGGAGAGCAGCGTAGCCGACCGGCGCCGCCTTTTCGAGCGCGATGGCAAGGCCTGCTCCACGCTCAGCCTGTCGGGGCCCGAGCTGAAGCAGTTCCAGCAGAGCGCCCTGGCCGACTACATCCAGCGCAAGACAGGCAAGTGGCCCGCCTCCGCCGCCGGCTGTGGCCTCCAGGAGCCTGGGCCACTGCGCGAGCGCGCCCAGAGCTCATACCTCCAGCCCGGCCCCGCGGCGCCGGAAGGCCCTGGCCTCGCCTCGGCCTCCAGCCTGAGCTCGCTGCGGGATCCCAGCCTGCAGCCCCGCAGGGAGGCCACGCTCCTGCTGGCCACTGTTGCAGAAACCCCTCAGACTCCACGAGATCGCAGCAGTTCCTTCACCAGTGGCCGTCGCCTCGGGGAATTGCGACGCGGGGACCTCCAGGTCCCAAGGGAGCTGCTCAGTGGAGCAAACGGTGGAACAAGGGGCACCCAGAGGGTGGATGAGACCCCCAAGGAGCCACCCTTCTGGGGGGCCAGGGCTGGGAAGTCCATGTCGGCAGAGGACCTGCTGGAACGCTCGGATGTCCTCGCTGTCCCTGTCCACGTGAGGTCCAGGTCATCTCCCGCCAGCGCAGACAAGCGTCAGGTACGTGCAACCAGCAAGTCCTGGCCTCTGACTGTCCCGCCCTCCCTGGACGCTTTAGTGGGGCTCCCCAACCCCTCACCCTCTCAGCCCCTCTCCCAGTTAAGTTTTCCTTTTAAATACAGAAAAGTAGCATTTGTTTTCATGAGTTGAGTTTTTCAGTGTCCCTAACTGGCTTCCTTACAAAGATACAGATATATAGATTACCTATATTGTTATATAGATTTGTATATGTCTCCATTTTAGGAAGTCACCACCTCTCAATGCAAAAATGCAAGGTTAGGAAAAATTAGGGATTATCTTTTTTGTTTTTTGCTCTTTTTTTTTTTTAAATGGATTAGAGCCTGGGTCTGAGTATTTTAAAGGTTTTAGCTTTGCACCCTTTCTGTTTCTATTGGACTTTGCATCTACAAAATAGCTGGAATTACTGACATTGATAATCGTTGGTTATTGAATTCCTGGCTCTCAGCTAAGTGTGTGGCAGGTCCTGAGCTATGTGTAATCTATATTTATTATTTCATTTAATCCTCATGATAATCCTGTACAGTAGAGTATATTATACATGTCAGACCCCTGTCTCTCGGACTCCTATCTGAACTCTTTCTGTGCATTATCCTGGTGAGGAGGGAAAATCAGAAACTCAAAATCTCACATAAAAGGATTTTCTAATAAAGGCACTAAATGCTGCAAGGATATAAAATACTTTCCGCTGAAAATTTCAAGCAGTGCTAGGAATAGAAGCTGAGCATTCTATTAATTAATCTAAGATCCTATTAATTTCCCTAATTCTTAGCCTATCCTCAGGCTTCACTTCCACTGGAGATCAGTGGCCTGCCTCATGCTTCCCTTCCCAGCAAAGAAAATAATAGGAATCACATACCTGTTAGCACTGGGGAGGAAGAACTCTGCTCTACTGCCCCTCTCAGATTCTGCTGTTTTCCCTTTCAGAGAAGTCAGCCATTCAGCAAGCATCTGTAGAGCATGTGTCGTATGAAAAATGCTGTGTTACACAGCATCGGAGGATACACAAAGGAAAAAATAAGGCTCTTGCCTTTCTGGTGTTCACAGTTACGGAATATGACCTTATATATAAATAACTCTAATATGACTAGTGAATACTTTGGGAAAAGTGATTAATTCTGAGGTGATCTGAGTAGCAACTGCTTCTCCTGAAGGGAAATGGGATTTTGGGCCAGGATGTAAAAGATGGGCATGATGACAAGATATTAGAGGAGAGGGGATGCATTGATTGAAAACCAGTTCAGACAAAGATTTAGCAGTTACTGGCTGAGAAGTTTGCTGCACTCTTTCTGAGAGACCCACACAGACTCACACCCTTCTGAGAGAAAGTCCCCTCCCAGGTGTTTTCTGTTTAGAATTGTACAGAAATATTTTCTCCCAGTATAAGCCCTCCAGAAATGTAGAGGCAACTTCCCATAAGCCTTCCATAGCCTTTTCCTGCCTTCAGAATGAACAGAGCTAATTCCCGCTCCCTATCCTATCACTAACACACATTTAAAATCCATATATGTAACACTCAATTTCATCTAGCTTGATGGACTTTAGCAACTTAACTATATAGCAGTCTTCACTTGTCTCCCTTCTTCATTTCTCTCCCCGTGTTTTAAGTAAAATAGAAACACTTAGGTGAAAACCAAATCATTATTGTTTATTCACCATTAGATACTGTTATTCTGTCTTAGAGAATTAGTTGAATGGCTATGAATGTTATTTTGTCTTTTCCCCAAAATATTTCTTAAGCCTGGTCGATAAAGAAATAAAGCTAAAACATAGGTGTTGAGAGAAGTGAAGAGATTCCTCCAAATCCCAATTAAATATTTTGCATTATTTGGAAAACTTTTTAGAAAAACAAGTGAATACAGAACAGTACTTGGGGTACCCTTTTCATAAAGGGAATGCCATATTTAGATGTTAATTAATTTGGGGAATATAAAGGCAGAGGGGGAAATATTTCCAAATGAAATACTTCTTTCATACTGCTTTGCTTCAACAAATTCTGAAAATTCTGAACAATGCATCATCTCCTATATTGTCACTGTGCCAGAACCCCATTCTTGAGCTTCCTCCCTCTCCCGGTCTCCCGCACAGCAGCCAGACCTTAGCTGACTGGAGAAGCATCGCATGGCAAAGCGGTCTGCTCCTTGCATCCTTCTCATCATCTGCCTTATTTGTAGTTATGATGAGTTAAAAATAAAACAAATTACTCTCACCACGTAACTATTGTGGTTATTGTATATATTTTTTCCTATTTGAATAAATTCCAAGAACATTATCAAGAAGCTTTTGGGAAGGTTTTTTAATCAATAATTTTTCTTATCCTTGCTTTGGAGAATTCTGACAAGTTAAGTGACCTTGTAGAGACTGTCTGCCTGAGTTAAAACCAAAATGTGGACTGTGTTTCTGCTGCTGGCTTAGTTGATGCTATCCCCAACAAATGCTGCTTGTTCTTACCAGTCAGATGTTGACAGGGCAGGATTTTACAAGTTTTTGACAAGGATTTAGCTTTTTTTTTCAAAATTCTCATTTGGAGGCCACTTTCTGCCTCCAAAAACAAAGTCATCATGGAAATCAGTTCCTCTGTATATGACAGTTGATCCATCTCTGGCCTGAAATAGTGACTGCAGGAGGCTTCCATTTTGAACTACTTGTAGCCTGAGATCTTCTCATATATTTGGCAGGTCTGGCCTCTCCTCAGTCAGCTTGAGATCCTCCCTGAAACATGCAGCGTTCCATTTTCCTCTCCTTTAATTCCTCTTCATTGCAGGACAAATAGATATTAGCAATGGAGGTTAAGTGCATATCAGACTCTTGCCTGTTTCCATCTTTTTTCTGTGAGACCTTGGAAAACTCAACCTGTTAAAAGTGGGTAGGACCTGCAAAGCTACAGAAAGATATCCAGAATTTCTGCCTTAGAGACAGAAATGTACACCTGTTCATGCATAGATGTAAAATATAGTAGAGCCTATAAAGAGAACCCCTTGGAGAAATCAGGTTACTGGTGGGGATTTTTTCCCCAGACGCTAAGTGGGAGATTTCTTTGGTTCTCACAGTATTTTCAGGGACCTTCATGTGTGATGTGTAACATATACACTGTGAGATGTGTGACAAACATTATTTAATTGCTGAGGAAATTGCTCAATGCATGGAACCACAATGTTGGATATAGGCTTGATTCTGTGGGATGCAACTTGTAAGTCTTTTTTAGCACCCTTTCACAAGCACGCATTCAAGATTATACAAAGTCGAATCAACTTTCCACAAAATGTAAAGATACAAATAGCTAACAGTAATCAAATTTTTGCTGTGTGCCAGTCATTGTACTGTGTTTTTTTATGTATAAAATTAGTCTTGGCTGGGTGCAGTGGCTCACACCTGTAATTGCAGCACTTTGGGAGGCCAAGGTGGGTAGATTACTTGAGGCCAGGAGTTTGAGACCAGCGTGGCCAACATGGCAAAACCCTGTATCTACTAAAAATACAAAAATTAGCCAGGCATGGTGGTGTGCACTGGTAGTCCCAGTTACTTGGGAGGCTAAGGCATGAGAATTGCTTGAACTCAGGAGGTAGAGGTTGCAGTGAACTGAGATCGCACCACTGCCCTCCAGCCTGGGCAACACAGCAAGACTCTGTCTCAAAAAATAAAATTAGTCTTCACATCTGTGCAGTGAGGTAAATACTGTTATTATCTCTAAGTTACAGAAGAATGAACCAAGTCGCAGAGAGGGTACAAAATTTGCCCAAGGTAGAAGGGAGTGAGGTTTTGACCCCATACTGTCTGACTGCAGATTCTTTAAGCCTTGGCTGACTTTAAGACTATACCATGACCTCTCCTTGAATAATAAGAGGCTGAGAATGGGGAAAGAGAGGCAAGAATTAAATGTCCTGTATCTGAAAATATCAGCCAATGAATGTATTTCATTTTAACATTTATCGATTACTATTTCAGTCATGTGTCTTATAATGGTCAAGGATGGACCACATATGCGACAGTGGTCCCATAAGATTATAATACCATACTTTTATTGTACCGTCTCCATGTTTAGATACCAAAATACATATTATTTTGTTGCAACTGTCTACAGTATTCAGTACAGTAACATGCTGTACGGGTTTGTAGCCTACAAGCAATAGGCCTATACCATATAGCTTAGGGATGTAATAGTCTACATCATCTATTTCTGTAAGCACACTCTATGATGTTTGCACAATGATGCATTTCTCAGAACATATCCCGGTTAAGTGACACATAACTGTACTTTCACATACGATTTTTCATAAGGATTTCTAATTATTTTTAGTAGTTACTTGAAACTAATATTCTAAAGTAGGTGAATATTGTTGTCTTCATGTTTCGTCAGCAACGGACATATTGAGATAACTAATTTGGAACCCAAAACAAGAGAATTGAGATTCAGTAGACTTCAGATTTATATTATTAAGTATGCTAAGAACTGGTGTATTTTAAAGTCAATTTTGAGATAATTAACAAAAACAAATTAGACACTTAACAAGTTGGTATAATTCTACACCTAGTGTTTTTCCCATAGCCACTGTTTTTTCCTATAATTGCCATAGTAAGTGGTACTACCAGTTTATAGTAAATAGTCTTCTTTGACAGTGAATATATGCTCAAATTAAAGCAAGAAAATGCAACAGGAATTTATCTTCCTTGGGCTTGTATGAGGTTGGGAAGATATTTTCCTTTGTCCAAGTGGCATTTTGATTGACAGCAGATTCAGAGAATTCACTCAATAGTGTATTGCTGGGTCTAATTCCTTTATTTTATCCACATCCACATAAATATCATTTTAAGGTTGATATTCTAGGGGCCAAATCATATGAATACAGAAGTTAGATTCATTGTCAAACTGAAATGCAAAGGATGTAATAGGATATGAATATATATTTATACTTTACTGGGTTAGGAGCTCACATGGGACCTAGGCTTTTCCAATTAATTGTTGACAAGGTGGCACATTCATGTCAACAGAGGGGAAAGTGGTAGGAAAAGACTTTTAAAGGAACATAAAGTTTCATGGAGAACAGGAATTCTCATTCCCTACAGTGATATTTGAGTGAATCAGAACACATGGAATTCATTTTTCTCAAGCCGTTTAAGTCTGATTGCATCCAGCCCAGCTACCATTCAACCTTTAAAGATTCCACGGCAAGACCTTGGGCTTTGAACACATCATGGCTTGAATCCTAGTTTCTCCACTTATTTAACTGTGGGCATGATATGTCACCTCGCTGAGCTGCAGTTACATACCCCACTTTCAATTGTTGTAAAGATTAAGTTACCAAAAAAAAAAAAAAAAGTAAAGTCCCTAATATTCCAGGCATATAATTTGTTAGTGCAGAATACTTAGCAGAGTGTCTGGCACACAGTAAATACCCAGTAGGGGTAGCTGCAATTATGAATAATGTTCAGGGGTTTGTTTCTTCTGCCTGCTACCACCTTTGACCCTTTTCATTGCTTACTAGTTACTCAGCCACTGGACAAAAGCGATGAGGAACGGAGTGAAGAGCAGTTAACCCTTTGAGCAGGGTTAAATGGCAAAATAAATTACTGAAATTAAGTTGGAGATTATATATGGAGATTATATATGGATTTTCTGTTTTTTGCCTGTCTGCTGTCATCATAAATAATTCAGAGTTGAATGTATTATCATAAATGGCAATATCTTCATCTTCATCATGGACCTGATTACAGGGACCAAACTGTATGCTATCAAAAACTGACAACCCTTTCAGGACACTAGTATATACCCTCATTAAAACAGAAACAAAAACTACCCCTGAAAAGTCCCCAGGGTTATTGATCTCGCATGTGAGTCAAATTTTTCCCAGAATATATTGCAACCCGATTACAATCCAAATTCATATCTTCACTAATTGTAACTAAGAGCATTTGAAATTTTTGCACAATGTAATGGCATATCCTTTTCCTGTCATCTTTCCTATTTCCCTATTGCCATTTGAAAAGTTTGGCCCATTGAATTCACTGTCTTCCTTATCATATTTCAAGTTTAGCAGTTGTTTTTAACTCTGGAGATAATTGTTAGACTTCTCTTATTTAGGGAACATCCTTGCTAGAGGAAGAACCTGGTGAGACACACTGAAGCTCAAATTCTGACTCTGCCACTTTTTTTTTTTTTAAATCCTTAGCTTATCTCTTGCATCAATGCTGTGGGCTTATGTAAGAGTACCACCATGTGGCCTGACAGTAGTAGGTTGCCAGGAAATAAGTGTTCCTTCTTTTTACCTCTACCCCTTGGTAAATTTAAACTCCTGTTTGTTGGTAGTAATGCTGTGCCTTTCTTGTGTTTCAAGGATGTGCTTTTGGGGGAAGACAATGGCTTTGGTCTTGTCAAGGATCCATGTTATTTGGCTGGCCCTGGATCTAGGTATGTATGTGTACTTACGATGCCCTCTGCATATGAATGCTGCTGGTGTAAAACTACTCTTGTTCCTTTCTACAAGAAATTGAAATGTGATGTCTTACAGTGTCACCTGCTTTTTTGATTTGTCTAGGCCATGGAGAACTTTTTACTTTCCATTTATAAATGATTTTCTTTAAGAATGACGCTTGTTCAAAATAGGTTTTGAGCATGTGCTGTTGAGGACAAGGTTGACTTCTAGCCAGTTTGACAACAGAATAATTAATGGAGACACTTTTCTCAGGCATGTCCCATGGTGCTCACAAACAGGGCCTCCTGTGTGGCTGATCTCTTCCAGCTCTGTGTGCAAAGCATCACATCTGGAGACTACAGTGCTAGGGAAGAATGGGCATTTCATGAACAGCTTCACAGAGGAAGACAAACTGGAAGCATTGGAGGTGAAAAATAAAGCTCAAAATCATAATTTTATACATGTGGGGATAGGAAGCAGAGGAAAGTCTTTTTTTTTTTAAATGCCATCAAAATCATATATCCTAGGTGGAAAATACAATGAAAACCTTTTTTAAAATTTAAAATTTTGAACTGTTCACATGGGACTTAATAAGTAGAAATTTCCAAAAAGGGTTTTCTCTGAACCATGTACCCTGTATGTAGTTTTAATGCAGCATTACAGAGTTATCTACTATAATCTATTATTACTAATGATAAACCTACACCCTACCTACTCCTTTCCATGTTTTTAAGCCATTTCCTTAATTTTTCTTATATTTTATTAAATCATTGTTTCAACATTCATCTTCTTAATAACTCAGCCTAATACTGTCAAGTAGAAGCAGCCAACATGGTCAGAAAGTAGGTATTAATGACCTGCTTTCCAGCCAAGATCAGCCTTCCATGTTATATGCTCTTGTTGCTGTAGCTGTGTTGACAAGGAAGAAAGTATTCAAGCTGAGGCTGAGGACTTGGGTTAGTTTGGGTGTATTAATTAAAAGCTAGAAACAAGGGAAAACTGTCAATAAACTAGAGCACTGCTAAAGAAAATTGGTCTGAAATCAGAGGTGGGACTAAGCAACAGAAAAATCAAATAACCCTATTTAAAAATGGGCAAAGGTAAAAAAGAACAAGATCTGTCCTTTGCAGCAACATGGATGGAGCTGAAGGCCAGTCCCCTAAGCAAATGAACACAGGATCAAAAAACCAAATACTGCATGTTCTCATTTACAGGTGAGAGCTAAGCACTGAGTACACGTGGACACAAAGAAGGGAACAATAGACACTGGCGCCTCTTTGAGGGCAGAGGGTAGGAGGATGGTGAGAATTAAAAAACTACCTATCAGGTACTATGCCTATTTGGGTGGCAAAATTATCTGTACACTAAACCCTGGCAACACAACATGCAATTTACTCGTGTAACAAACCTGCACATGTACTCCTTGAACCTAAAATAAAAGCTAGAAAGTAAAAAAATAATTGATGGTGACAGGTGAAGGGGGAGGAGGCTGGTTGGCTCAGTGGCAATATTAACAATGTGAGAAACACAGGTAGCAATTTTATCGGGGAAAAAACCTTAACAAAATTAGTTCTGTGTTAAAAGAAAAAAAAAGCTTTATGAGCTGTAAAAATGCCAAAAGAATAAATATGACAAGCATCACATACCACTGAATAACTGAAATACTTGTCCTGTTCTTTGGCAGTTGACATTAGCATAGGTGCAGCTACATGCATAGTGCTTGCTAAAAAGGATACTGATAATTTCAGGACATGTAATTCTTAGCTGTTCTGGGGAAAAGCATAGGCATGGAAAGTGTCACTGCAGAAGCAGCCAACAGGGAAACGTGGGTGGGGCTTGATCGCAGATTGTGCTATGAATTTTGAATACTAAAAATTCTGCTTGCAGTTTGTTTTTCTGACCATTGCAACCAAGAAGACACAAAAAAATATAACAGTCTTTTTTTTTCCTAAAGGTTTGCATGGTCTTTTACCATAGTCACTCTGTTAATCATAGTAAGAAGAGAAGAGTCACATCAACTATGGACAATAGTGAAATGTCAGAACAATTTGGAAGGTAGAATTTGGAGGAATGTGCCCTCTCTTCTCCATGGTTGCTTATTAGTATCAGTCAGGTTTCTTCCACTCTGACATAATTTTCCCTAAATACATGAAATTCAGACTTTACATTAATGCTTTTTAAAAAACATTAAATGTTCTAATTTATAGAAAAATAGAGATTTTGCACTGTTCAAGTTTTATAAGAGTTTGATGCCTTCATGGGTCACGAAAAGACAATAGTTATCATTATTATATCTTTTTTTCTGTTTTCAAATTATTTTTCATTCTTTTTATCATCAGTGTGAAAGAAACAAACACTAGAGGACACCAATCCAACTGAATTGAGACATTCACTTGTTAATTTCAAAAATAAAAATGTACTTGTCTATATAAAAAAGGGCAAAGGACTTGAATAGACATTTCTCCAAAGATGGTAGACACATGACCAACAAGCATGTGAAAAGATATTCAATACCAGTAATCATTAGAGAACTCAAAACCACAATGAGATGTCACCTCACACACATTAGGATGGCTACTATTAAAAAAAAACAGCAAAATGTCAGTGAGGATAAGGGGAAATTGGAAATCTTGCACACTGTTAGTGGGAATGTAAAATGGTCCAGCCATGTGAAAAACAGCATGGAGGTCTCAGAACATTGAAAATAGAACTACCATATGATCTGGCAATGCCACTTCTGAGTATATGTCCAAAAGAATTGAAAGCAGGGTCTCCAAGAGATATATTGTACATCCATGTTCATGGCAGCAGTGTTTACTGTTCACAGTAGCCAAGAGGTGGAAACAACCCAAATGTCTCTTCATGACGGATGAATGGATAAACAAAATGTGGTGTAGACATACAATGGAATATTACTCAGACTTAAAAAGGAAATTCTGCCACATGCTACCACATATTACGCGAAGTGAAATAAGCCAGTCACAAAAAGACATACTGTATAATTTCACTTGTATGAAGTACTTAAAATAGTCAAATTCATAGAAACACAAAGTAGAATGGTGATTTCCAGGGGTTAGTAGGAGGGGAAATGGGGAGTTATTATTTAGTGGGTACATAGTTTTAGGTTTGCAACTTGTCAAAGTTCTGAAGATCTGTTTCACAGCAGTGTGAACATATTAACACTAGTGAACTTAAAAATGGTTAAGATGAAATTTTATGTTTTTTTAAACCACAATTTTTAAAAAGTGCTGTTTTTTTAAAACAAAAAAGGGTGAGACTAATTGCTCTCAAAATCTATACTTGAATAGTAGGATTCCTGAATACATATCAGCAGACTGTGGGTGAGCCTCTCACACCCTATTATAAAAGGGACTTGAACAAAATCTTTTTTTATCCGAAACTTCATTCCTGAAAAACAGAAAATAATCACTATGGAGGAGCATTCTCAACCAAGCCAAGCATTTACCACGGATATTATCTTCAAAAAGAAAGTGCCGGCCGGGCTTGGTGGCTCACGCCTATAATCCCAGCATTTTGGGAGGCCGAGGTGGGTGGATCACAAGGTCAGGAGTTCAAGACCAGCCTGGCCAACATGGTGAAACCCCATCTCTACTAAAAATACAAAAACCAGCTGGGCTTGGTGGTGGGCTCCTGTAATCCCAGCTGTACTTGGGAGGCTGAGGCAGGAGAATTGCTTGAACCCGGGAGGCGGAAGTTGCAGTGAGCTGAGCTAAGACTGTACCATTGCATTCCAGCCTGGGCGATAGAGTAAGACTCTGTCTTAAAAAAAAAAAAAAAAAAAAAGTCACTTTAGCTTGTGTAAACTAAGGTCACACAAACTGAAAACATATAAAAGTTTATTGGGCTGGATCTTTAAAGGGTAAGTGTATATTATTGCATGTTTTAGTAATGACTCCCCCTTTAAAAAGCCTCAAGATGTAGTAAAATAAAGGCATCTGAATTAATCACTAAAACATCAGATTTCAGCAAACTCCACGTCCTCTTAGAGGATGCTGAGTTTAAAAACAGTGTGTATACTACAGTCTGGAGAGCAGTCAGGCAGAGGAGACGTCACTATTCAACAGACACTTGCTGAGGGGGTACTTGGTGCCAGGTACTGGGGATGCCAGGATGGATGAGACACAAGTGAAGAGTATTCTCAGTGAGTCTCCTTCCTCAGGGTTTCTGATATGCCCACTGGGGAAGCCACTAGGAACTGCAGAGTGGCCACACTTCGCTGTGGAGAGGTTTCTGCTAAAGAAACCATGTCTGAATGAAAAGGACCGGTCATGGGAAGGGAAGGGTTGCATCTGAGAGAGAGGTAGGCCCCTTTATTCTATCATCTGCATCTGTGTATAATAAAGAAAAAACAAAGGCATGAGAAGAGCTAATTTGGTACTTTGCCATCTTTTCCCCCCACATGCTGCATTCTGCTTGCCTGGCACTTGGATGATCTTATGGCAAGCCCTGTATTGTTGCTCTGATGTGGGACTGAGTCACCGCTCCCTCAGAGGAATCAGATCTGTGAGATGAAACGTGCCATCTGTGCTCCAGATTCACTCACATAGCCAGTCAGGGAACTGCAGACAGGGAATTTACAAATCATGGTGGGTTTGCTGGAGATCTTTTTATCCTCACATTAACTTTTGCACAGCAGGCAGTGCCGCAGACTCTTTTTTGTTTCGTTTTGAGGATTTTTCTCCCTTAGAACACAGTATAATAAAGTTTTACGAATTGTTGGGTTTTTCCTCGGAGCCTAGAGTACAGTTGTTTAAATCACCATGTACCATATTTGCTTATTATCGTCAGCCTCTTTCTCCAGAGGTAACTGCTAATTAGCTCCTTAGGTGAGACTGTCCCCTTCTTTTTGTTTTTCATCACATGAAATGAAAACACTAGAAGAGTAAGCAAAATTTGTAAATAAAACCTTCAAATTCAGCAGCCCATGCAAATGCTTAAAACACACCTCCCCCGTGGGGATCACACAGGGAGAGAAGAAGGCAGCGTTATTTCTCCCCAGAGCTGGGAGTTATTTCCTGAAGTAGTCCTAAATGGGGCTGAAGAAATATACCACTTGTTTGTTTTCATATCCTCAAAAGCTGCCTTATGTTGCATGGTGTGTACAGGATGTGGGGGCAGTGAGAAGGTTAATAAAAGAAAATGCCTTGTGAACCTAGGCATTCCATGTGACATTTTCCTGAAGGAATTTATGCCTGTCTAGTACTTGTTTAATTTGGGTCTTCCTGTGAGCCGCCAGGGAAGACAGTGTGCAGCTTCCGGGGAGAAGGAAGGAGATTTAAATGCTTTTCTCATCTATGTAAGGTGCCTTGGGCTGCGTGTTTGCCCCATTCTTCAGAGCTGTAACCGTCTTGTCTGCGTGTCATTCCAGGTCACTCTGTTCAGAAAGAGGCCAAGAAGAGACACCGTTGCTCTCCCACCATCCCACCTCTCGTTGGGGTGGTTCAGGCTGCAAAGCCATCGGTGATTCCTCCGTTCCTAGTGAATGTCCTGGAACCCCGGACCATCACAGGCAAACCAGCAGGACACCCTGCCCCAGGCCACCACTGGCAGGAATGCAAGGGCAGCTCACAGACACCAGGGCTGCACCCCTGAGCCCACTTGGCACCCCTCTGCCTTCATCTGTTCCCTCTGGCTGCTGCTCACAGGACGGTCAGACAGGGCGACAGCCTCTCCCACCCTACAACCCTGCCATGACCCACAGAAGCAATGGTCACACCCTGACCCAGCCTCCCGGTCCAAGAGGCTGTGAGGGCGACGGCCCAGAGCATGGGGTAGAAGAGGGCATGAGGAAGAGGCTCTCGTTGCCTCAGCGGCCGGCTCCTTCTCGAGTGAAGTGGGCCCACGCAGCCAGAGAGGACAGCCTTCCTGAGGAATCCTCAGCTCCTGAGCTTGCAGACCTCAAGCACTATCAAAAACAGCAGCGTCTTCCAAGTTCATGCAGCACTTCCGACCCAGACACACCTGTTGGGGCCCTGAGCACTCCAGGGAGGATCTCCCTCCGAATATCTGAGTCCATCCTGTGGGACTCCCCACCACCTCGTGAGGATTGTGACGACGAAGTGTTTATGAGGGATCTGCACCCCAAGGCCACATCCAGCCCCACATTTGAAACTCTTCCCCCACCCCCACCTCCTCCACTGAGTCAGGAAACCCCGATGTATAGCATGGATGACTTCCCTCCACCTCCTCCCCACGCTGTGTGTGAGGCACAGCTGGACAGCAAGGACCTCGAGGGGCCGCACCCCAGGTGAGTGAGCAGTCTGGGTTGGTTTCCCTCATAGGAGACTCTCATGCTCCAGGTGGCCCAGGTCCTTCTGCTAGCCACAGAAGAGCCCTGGCATGCAGATGTTTCTATACAGCTCTGCTCAGGACACTGTTCATCTGTTTGCCCCGGGAGGTAGTTTGACCAGTGTCATTGAATACGGAGGAGCCAGGGTGGCAGAAATGAAAGCTGGAACCCAAGGGGTACATTTCACTTCTGGGGACAGGATAGTCTCAAGGGGTTCAAGTAAATCCCTCCTCCCCAGCTGAGTTCTGAATCAGGAAATCAGACAAAAGAGGAGGGCATATAGAAGACAAAAACATCACTTTTATTAGTGACAGAGCTAGCATTAAAGAATATGGCTTCAGATTGTAAGTAGGTCTCCTAATACTGAACCCCCAAGTTAAACAGATTTACCTACCTCATCAAAGGTCATGCTAGACACACAAACACACATAGATATCAATAGATACAGCCTTGAGGTAGCCTCACTCTTGAAAGAGACTCGGATGTGAATGTCCATAGGGAGGAATAAAGAGTAGAGCTCAAAGTTTAGGGAAACCTCTTCTTGGAAGCTAGGAGAATGAGAAAGAAGCATTCCCCAACACATAGTCCCTAGAACAAGTGATCTCTCAAAACACCAAAAAAACACACTGCCTGATAGCACCTTTGGAGTGGCCTTCTTTAAACACCACAAAAGTGACTTACTACTACCACCCCCTGTTCACCTAGACCTTTCCGAAATCTCTGGAATCTAACGGCAACATTCACCAGAACTGAATTCGTTTTGGATCCATCTTCCTCAGGAGATGACAACCTCCTGACCAGCTGCTGGGCTCAGGAGAAGGCCCTTTATTTTAGAGTGCTGTGGTTTTCCAGAGAAGGGGTTGAACTCAGAAATGCGACTATCTCATCCCACTCCTATGTATATATCTATGTGTGTTTGTGTGTCTAGCATGACCTCTGCCTAGGCAGGTAAACATTTTTAATGTGGGGGTTGAGTATCAGGAGACCCACTTAACAATCAGGAGCCATATTCTTTAATGTTAGCTCTGTCAGGAAGATGCGGGAGATGTGGAAAGCTACAGCGCTGACATAGAAAGCTTCTCCCTCAGTCTTCCTCCACCCTCTTATCATCACCCTTCTCTTATCTCTCTCTCTCTCTCTCTCTCTCTCTCTGTCTCTTTTTTAATATCCCTGGCAGCTCCAAGAAACTTTCTAAGGTGACAATTGCAAGGGAAAGGCATGTGCCTGGTGCAGCCCATGTGGTAGGTAGTCAGACACTGGCTTCCAGACTCCAAACTTCTATCAAGGGTTCAGAGGCTGAATCCAAACCACCCTCCATCATGAGTGTGCAGCCCCAACTTGCTGGGTCTCTTGGTGGGCAGCCAGCACCCACCCGGACTCAAAGCCTCACCCATGATCCAGTCAATGGAACTCAGGGTTTAGAAAAGAAAGTCAGTTCCGATCCTCAGAAGAGCTCAGAAGACATTAGAACAGAGGCTCTGGCCAAGGAAATTGTCCACCAAGACAAATCTCTGGCAGACATTCTGGATCCAGACTCCAGGCTAAAGACAACGATGGACCTGATGGAAGGTTTGTTTCCCCAAGATGTGAACTTGCTGAAGGAAAACAGTGTAAAGAGGAAGGCCATACAGAGAACTGTCAGCTGCTCAGGATGTGAAGGCAAAAGGTAAGTCCCCGGTGATATCCTCAGAGACATAAAATCAAACTCCTTCCATGATGATAAGTCTAGGACTAGTTGCCTGATGTTTTCCTGCTTCCACAGCTCCTGACCCAAGAGTGACATTTGCATCTCAGTCTTGGGGAACGGTTCTGGGGAGTAAGGATGTGGGACAGATCTGCAATAACAAAGTAATAGTAACAATGATAATAATTGCCATTAATACCCAATGTGTACGTTCTATGTGTCAAGCACTGTATTAAATTTTTTATGTCAGTATTATTTAATTTTCACAAGAACTTTCTGAGGTAGCTACCAATTTTATCTCCATTTACAAATGAGGAAACTGAAGTGGAGAGGAATTAAGACCAAGGTCATTGAACATGTGAGTGGTGGCACCTGGATTGATCACAACCCCATGACTGCCTGTTTCCAGCAATTACACAGTGCCCTCAGCTCAGCAAAGGTGCACTTCCCCATTCTGTATCAGAGTTGCTCTGGCAGAGAGGCCCACAGAGCTCGGTGCTGTGAAAGGAGCAAGTAGGAGTAGTGAGCGTGGCCAACGCCTCGCCAAGACTGAGGGGCTTAGTGAGGAGGAGAGCCTAGAGAAATAGATTCATTTACTACACTGACCCTTACCTTTGAGGCATTAAGGTGGGTGTTGGTGCAAATCCTGAAAATCAGGAAAGGTCTGAATAGGGGCCCACTCTCTGGTTTTGCCCAGTCCATGAGCCTCTGCTTCCGAAGCTCCTTGAGGCCAGGCATGTAACTCGTGTCCCAGTGAGCAGTCTGTGGTTTTGATGCTTTTCATTTTTCCTGGGTTACTGCAACATTTTCTTGCATGTTTTATTTCCTTAAAGGACTACAATGAGACAGTTTGAGTGGTTTTTATTTTCTCTTTAATTTTCAATGAAATCTTTGTGGATTGACAATCTGGGACTCAGCAGTTAGTGGCCTCCAGACTAAATAAAAACAGAACATTTTATCCAAATGTGGGCTTGCATTTTAAAAATCTCCCACTGATCCTAACTAAATTACTAACAGGACCACCACGTTTCATTTTGCGGGTGGAGAGAGAAAGGAAAGAGCTGTGTGCTACTTACAAGCTATTTGTCTTGTTGTCAGAGGCTCTTCCGTCACCTTGTCCATCTCCCCCCACTTTTTTTGAGATTTGGGAAACAGACTAATTGAGATCAAGTGAACTTATCCAGGGTCAGGTCTTTAGCAAACACTGCAGTGTGCAACGCAATCCACTAGGTACCAGGGGGACCCCAAAGATGAGATTTTTTGGGTGTGCCAGTCAGTTCACAGTAGGTGGTTGCAGTATGCTCATTCTGTTCTCTGACCACTGGCTGTGGAAAGACCCAAGTAAAATCCTTAGAAAAGTATTTCCTAGCATGACCACTGAAAATACCTGTTTGATCTGTCAGTTTAGAAGCAGAATGGTCATGTAGTTTCTGCAGCACTGAGACCTTCCTGGGGATTTAAAAAAAAAAAAAAAAAAAAAAAAGTCATGCGCCATCTCCTGGTGGAAATAAGCATTGTCCTATTGGGCATGAGATGGCCAGTGGCCATTGTGACCATTTGTAATGTGGCAGACATATCTGAAAACAAAAACAAAAATGTATCAGAAAATCTTTTCCCTGTCTTTCAATTAACTGGATTAAATGTGATAATTGTTGCTTTTTGGGACAGTTATCAAGCAGGAAACTAGTAAAGATGGTTTTGTGTGTGTGTTCATTATTCCATAGTAAAATGATGGGCCAGATGTTAAATAGTATCACAAGATTGGATAATGTTCTGAATCTTACTTCCATAGTTATTTATTCAGTGGGTAGGATATGAACTGTCGGCTGAAAGGCAACTGAAATGTGGTAAAACAGAATAGTAGACGTCAGGTTTCTCAATTCTGAGTTTTTTCTTCAGCCTTGAAACACCCCTATTATATTATCAATGAGTAGATTTTATAGCTTGTATTAGTTCACTGTGGACCAGCAAGCTGCAGATTTCCCAGGCTTATGTGGGATAGCAGGCGTACTTGAGAAGGAAAATTTTTGTGTATTCAAGCAACAATACATAGTAGGCACTGGAAAGATTACACTTAACCAAGGGCATATAGGAAGTAATTGACCTAAAACCTGAGGTTTGTGCAGCACCTTGAAAATACTTTCACATTGACTGAGTCATGGTTCCACACTGCCTTTCTCTGAAATAAGGAGTCAATATCATTCTTATATGAATCACAAAAGCAGAGAGGTTAAATGTCTTCTCCATAGTCAGCTGGCAAGGCCACAGTCTTGGCCCCCACTGTCATCCCTAATACTGCCTTTGGTGGTTTTCCATCCCACATTTGCCTGGCTTCAACAGCCCTGTACGTAGTAATCACTCATTAGTTAACAGTTACTAGTTCATCCTAATTTCTGGGAAAGAAATTAAATAGAATTGTTAGGCATTTCTGAATGGACTGACGTCTGTGGTGAAGCGAAGCCTCTGGCGTGCTCTGTGTGACTGTACTTTGTGTTCTTTATGGTCCAGGAATGAAGACAAGGAAGCAGTGGGCATGTTGGTCAACTGCCCTGCCTACTACAGTGTGTCTGCTCCCAAGGCCGAGCTGCTGAACAAAATCAAAGAGATGCCAGCAGAAGTAAATGAGGAAGAGGAACAGGTGGATGTCAATGAAAAGAAGGTAAAGAATGAGATGCCTTTGTTCTGCTTTCCCCAGAAAAATCGACAAGGTCCATGTAATCAGCGTGGTGACTGGGCCTCTTGAGGCAGGCAGAGGAAGGACCTGTCGCATGACCACACTGCACCAAAACCATTAGACTTTGGATTTACATGGCACTTTAACCAATATCCTCTCAGCTCTTCTGTGAGTAGGCAGGGCAGGTAAGCTACTGTCCTTTTCATTTTTACAAATAACGAAAGTGAAGCTTAAGGGGATTATTTCTTAGACGTCTCATAGCCAGGACTTGAACCCAAGTCCCTAGACTCCTAATCCAGCACCAGGACCCTGACACTGTTCTCAGCTGCTGGTTGGCCAGTGCCAGCAGTGTGTGTAATTTTCATGTTTCATTGTCCAAAGGGAAATTAAAAATCTAGAAACATTTTTTAGGAAGGAGGCCAATTGTCAAATGACACTTCTTAGAAAAGGTGATATTAACCTTTATATATTCCCCAGCACTCTTTGCGGGATGTCGGTGAATAGTTTGAAAGTGCAGTGCAGGAATCTAGTTGTTAGCATTTGATACTCCTACAGAGATTTCAAATGTTAGACACTTAAAAAATGACCGTGATGCTGCTGCTGTCTTCCCACATGCCATGGAGATCTAAACTGGGCTGTGTCTGCAGGGGAGAAAGTTCTCGCCATTCCACTTTCTCTATAGCACCAGCGGGGCTGCCTTCTGCTGTGCTTCCAGCTCTCTGTACAGCTCAGGCATGCGTGCCACAAAGGAAAGCTTACTTGCTTCTTGCTGAGCCTGGAATGTAAGTGGTTTTCAGTGGTCCTGATTCCAGGAGAAACTTTCTAAGGTGACTTTATTTGTTCTCCGGTGTGTCCCAAGCTGTCTTGTCTGTTGGAATGAAACCACAGGATATAGACCCTAGGAGCAGAGGGTAATGGAACAGGAGGGATCTTTGCAGCACCTCTGACTCATGGCTAACATGCTGATGCAACCATTGTAGTAGCAAGCTCCCTGCTAGCCCAAGGTTTTCCTATTTACATACCTGTCATTGTATACCCTGGTATATCCCTACCCCAGCACTGCTGAACACTTCATTTAACGTGTCCTTTGATCGCAAATAAGACCACTTTGCTTTTGGTTTGCCTATATTTATCCCAAAGAGAGAGCTATATATACACCCTTACATGTACCAGGTTGCCATGGCATCTTTAACTGAACCTTTTACACAATTTTTTGTTATTTTGTTTTCTGCCTGTGAGCATACCTGCTTTACAGTTGCAGTGTGGCAAATACTCATTGCTTTCCTCCCTATCTTAATTTTTAAGTGTTTTTTTTCCTAACTTTTATTTTAGAATCAGGAGGTACATAGGCAGATTTGTGAAAGGTATAGTGCATGATCCTGAGGCTTGGTGTCTGATTGTATGTGTCACCCAGGTAGTGAGCATAGTATGCAATAGGTACTTTTTAACCCTTGTCCCCTTCCCTTCCTCCCTCATCTTTTATTCCGCAGCGTCTGTTGTTCCCATAGTTATGTCCATGTGTACCCAATTAACTGTTTTCCCATCACTTTCAATTATCACCCTCTCACGCTAAGCATTATGTGGCAAAAAGTATTTTCAGACTGAGAATATGAATAGAGAATTAATTCATCCTCATGGGAAATAACATTAGGTACCATGTATTTCATTCCAAGTGTGGGCTATGTGTTTGGTTTTCAACACAATGCTGTACTATTGTCTTTATTTGCACAAAACTCCTCTGACACTTGGACTGCCACATTTTATGCTAAAGTAATCAGAATTAGAGAACTTAAGGGCTGAGGTCACACAGTTAATAGATGCTGAAGTCGGAATTTTAATCTTATGTTTTTCTGTCCCCAAAGCCTGCTAAAAATTGCTGCCAAGTCAGCTGCCTTTAAACCTTGCTGCTCTGGGAACTGAGCTAAACTGGGTATAACTAACCAGTGTTAACCAACCAGAGCTAGAGTTTGAGATTAAAGCCAGTTAAAACTTTTAATTATTTATTGAGACAGTGTTTTGCGGCTAAAAGAAAAAAAGAAAAGAAAAAAACTTTTATCGATTGATTGATTGAGAGATAGTCTTGCTCTGTCGCCAGGAAGGAGTGCAGTGGCACGATCTCGGCTCACTGCAACCTCCAACTCCCAGTTTCACGCGATTCTTCTGCCTCAGCCTCCCTAGTAGTTGGGACTATAAGTGCTTGCCACCACGCCCAACTAATTTTTTGTATATTTAGTAGAGACAGGGTTGCACAGTGTTAGCCAGGATGGTCTTGATCTCCTGACCTCGTGATCTGCCTGCCTTAGCCTCCCAAAGTGCTGGGATTTACAGGCCTGAGCCACCACACCCAGCCAAGAACCCATTTTAAACCAAAAATATGAGAACAGCAGTGTCTGTGATTTGAGGACTGAGGAGTCTTGAGTCATTTGGAGTGCCTTTATGGGGAGTCATGGGCTTCAGAAGACAAAACACCACTCAGGGTGAAAGGGACCTAGGGAAGGGAAATGTCACAGCCATATAACCAGGGCCTGGCACCGAGCACATGCTCAGTAAACATTTGTTTCATGAAGTTATAAAGTACGAAACTCCGAAGTTGGATTTTACCATTTAACTGAAGAAAAATATCAGGAAAGCCACTGTGGGGATTAGAGTCTGTGGCCTTGCTATCCTGAACACATCTGATCTCAGAAGCTGAGCAGGGTCAGGCCTGGTTAGTACTTGGATGGGAGAACATGGGATTAGAATTCGGAATTTAAAAAATTGGGGTTTGAATGAAGTTAAGCAACTAGCTTGACCTTTCTTGACCCTTTTTTCTTTATAAAATGGAAGTGGTAATGATCTCACACATAATAACTGTGGGGTCAAATTAACTGATGTATATTAATGTGCTTTTTAAGCTTCAGCGTGTAAGAGCATATCGTATCTTAATAGAGAAGTGTTTAAGGCGATGTCATATAAGTATGCAAATGTTGGTGGCATCTGGCATCTTCCATGTTAAGACGTTCAGTGAGAAAGTGCCTTATTACCAACAATGCTAGGCAACTCTGTTTTCCTAAATCAGATTCTTAAGAGGAGAAGCAGCTCACATTTGTTTTCTCTCTTCACTGTGGAAAATGTTGCCCACAGCACCGGGGGGATACCCATTTGCCCTGTGGGTTTATCTGGCTCTTCAGGGAAAAGAGACGAGAAAAGGCTATTTAGTTAATGAGGGCCTCCACATCCAGTTAGAATTTCCTTTGGTTCCTTCTTCTTTAATTCCTTTCTTCTAGGGCTGCAAGTGGCCTGGGGGTTGCATCACTTTGTAAATACAAGATGTTAGGCTCATAAACAGTGAGAAGAAGACGCCTTCTCTGTTTCAGACACTGTCATACAAACATGAGTAAGACACTGTGTCTGCTCTCCTAGAACTTTGGACTGGCGAGAGAGGCGGATTATTTTAGTACTGCATTATTGATCTTCTGACAGACACGTGGACTGTGCTGGGAGAGCCCAGAGAAGCAATTTCTAACCCGAGAGTAGAGTCAGATTATACCTCCTCCAGGAGGTTAAAACCTGAGATGGGTATTGAAGAATGTATCGACAGGAGTCAGGAGAAAAAGGGCATTTAAGAGAAAAGGAAAAGCATAAAGTATGTGTGTGGTAAAGAAGGGTACTTCAAGTAGTTGGATATTTTGGAATGTAATGAAGGCTGATGATTAAATAAAAAATCACCAAATTTAGGCCAGGCACAGTGATTCACGCCTGTGATCCCAGCACTCTGGGAGGATCTCTTGAGCTTAGGAGTTCAAGACCAGCCTGAGCAATATAGTGAAACCCTGTCTCTACCAAAAACATAAAAAATTAGCCCAGTGTGGTGGCACATGCCTGTAATCCCAGCTACTCGGGAGGCTGAGGCAGGAGAATTGCTTGAACCTAAGAGGCAGAGGTTGCAGCGAGCCAAGATCTTGCCACTGCACTCTAGCCTGGGCGACAGAGTGAGACTCCATCTCAAAAAAAAAAAAAATTTTAAAAATTTAAAAAATTAGCTGAGCATGGTGGCATACACCTGTGGTCTCAGCTACTTTGGAGGCCGAGGTGGGAGGACTGCTTGAGCCCAGGAGGCAGAGGCTGCAGTGAACCAAGATCGCACCACTCCAATCCAGCCTGGGTGACAGAGTGAGACCCTGTCTCAAAAGAAACAAACAAAAAAAATTACCAAATTTAGAAAATAACAAAGGAAGGCTACAGGTGGTGGGGGATGAGGCTAGAAGGGTTCACAAGAGCCAGTAGGTCATGAGAACATATAGGGCTTTGTAATGCTGAAGTTCAGATTTTATCATGTGACAATGCAGAACTGTTTGAGATTTTAGTTTGTTTTAATGAACTACAAGTTTATAAATGTATAATAGAATTTTCATTAGTATCACATTTACATATCTGATTTGGAAACACAAAGTTTTAAGTAAATGATGTTGTTGAAAGCATCTGTTAATATGTTCAGCAAAATGCAGTTTTCTTCCTGAAATACAACAGGCTTTTCTAATGATGGTTTAAAAAAAATGATATTTGGTCAGTATCCATTCTCCAGTATTCTTTTGAGTTAGAATGTAGCCTGTGACCAACTTTTGCAAAGTAATAATTTGCTACCTAATATTTAAAGTTACTAATAAACTAAGATATGTATCTAGGCTAGAAACTAGAGTCTTGGCTTACTAATAACTATTTTATAAATTAAAAATAACACTTTAGTTTTACTTTGATATTTCTGTTTACATATCCTAGATGATGAATAATAATATTCCAAGTAAATGTTTAAGTATCACTTAAAATATGAAACTTTGTCTGAACTTGTGATATACATAAGACAAGACAGTGTAAATAATCAGAGCTGTCAATTTTTTGGCTAAACTCTGCCATATTATTATTATTTTTATATATATTTTATTACACTTTAGGTTCTGGAGTACATGTGCAGAACATGCAGGATTTTTGCATAGGTACATACATGGCAATGTGGTTTACTGCCTCTATCCCCCTATCACCTATATCTGGCATTTCTCCCCATGTTATCCCTTCCCAACTCCCTACCCCCTGCTGTCCCTCCCCTAGTCCCCCCAACAGACCCCAGTGTCTGATGCTCCCCTCCCTGTGTCCATGTGTTCTAATTGTTCAACACCCACCTATGAGTGAGAACATGTGGTGTTTGATTTTCTGTTCTTGCATCAGTTTGCTGAGAATGATGTTTTCCAGGTTCATCCATGTCCCTACAAAGGACATGAACTCATCGTTTCTTATGGCTGCATAGTATCCCATGGTGTATATGTGCTACGTTTTCTTTATCCAGTTTATCCTTGATGGGCATTTGGGTTGGTTCCAAGTCTTTACTATTGTAAACAGTGCTGCGATGATCATACCTGTGCATGCGTCTTTACAATAGAACAATTTATAATCCTTTGGGTATATATCCAGTAATGGGATTGCTGGGTCAAATGGAATTTCTATTTCTAGGTCCTTGAGAAATCGCTCCACTGTCTTCCACAATGGTGGAACTAATTTACACTCCCACCAACAGTGTGAAAATGTTCCTATTTCTCCACATCCTCTCCAGCATCTGTTGTCTCCAGATTTTTTAATGATCACCATTCTAACTAGTGTGAGATGGTATCTCAATGTGGTTTTCATTTGCATTTCTCTAATGACCAGTGATGATGAGCATTTTTTCATATGTTTGTTGGCCTCATGTATATCTTCTTTTGTAAAGTGTCTGTTCACGTCCTTTGCCCACTTTTGAATGGGTCTGTTTGATTTTTTCTTATAAATCTGTTTTAGTTCTTTGTAGATTCTGGATATTAGCCCTTTGTCAGATGGGTAGATTGCAAAAATTTTTTCCCATTCTGTTGGTTGCCGTTCACTCTAATGATTGTTTCTTTTGCTGTACAGAAGCTCTGGAGTTTAATTAGATCCCACTTGTCTATTTGGCTTTTGTTGCCAATGCTTTTGGTGTTTTAGTCATGAAGTCCTTGCCTATGCCTATGCCCTGATTGGTTTTGCCTAGGTTTTCTTCTAGGGATTTTATGTTGTTAAGTCTTATGTTTAAGTCTTTAATCCATCTGGAGTTAATTTTAGTGTAAGGTGTCAGGAAGGGGTCCAGTTTCTGCTTTCTGCACATGGCTAGCCAGTTTTCCCAACACCATTTATTAAACAGGGAATCCTTTCCCCAT